>JAKTYG010000037.1:0-67382 GCA_030564725.1 Chernovozyma sophiae-reginae
CACTACCGCTCCGCTAGGGCCATTTCATGGAGACTCCTGCGGAGAGCTGTTCCCTTCGGGAAACCCAGAGCTCGAGCGAAGCGAGCCAAGCACCACGCAGTGGCTCTCCGCTTGTATCAGCCAGTGGAGCGTCTGCACTAAGTAAACCAGGACCCTCTAGGGAAGTTTTAATCCGACCTAAAACTCACGTGGAGGTAGTTCTCATCTGCATCAAATTCTCGTCTCCGTTCTTCTTCTTCAGAGGTGAATACGCATTTGCCCTAACCGCGTAATCATCGCCAGATCAATTCCTTCATATAAAATTCTGAAATGATATATTTTTTTTTGGATAAGCCAAACTTCAGCAGTGCTTCTAAGGTTCAGGAAAGATCATTAGATTATTCCATGTATTTTGATATATGGATTTATATAGAAGCTTAACTCAAAGTAATTCTTTTGTAGAATTGGAGCATTTTTTTCTTTAGTCACAATACATTTCTTTTTTTCTTTCTTGTATTCGTCAAAACTGAAAAATGGATCAAGTAGAGAAGAATGAGACACAATCAACGGCAAAATCTACAGCACTCCAGCCGTCTCTGGGACAATTGAGTACTCCACCTAAAGATTTTGAATCTTTATTAAAACAAATAGACTCTGCCTTAGCACATGCTAGTGATAATCATCTTCAAGAGAAGGTATTCAACAATGCATTCAGTTACATTCGTGAAAATTCTCCAACCAGACATTGGTTCTGTGATGAATACATGTACCCAATTGTTATGCATATTATGATTGTATTTTCATTTCCTCCTAACGATGTATCAAATTGGGTTAGAGGAAGAATAGAAGAAGCCGTAAGCAAATGTCAACTTTGTGCTATCCAATACCAGAGAGGAAAATCCTATTTAAGAGAAAGTCTTTCAGTAGATAAACACATTCCTGTTGAAAAAGTTGAAGAGTTTATTAATGTAATTGATAAATGGGAAGCTGAAACTGCTTCCAAAATAATAATTCCATTTGAATCTTCATTTTCTTTACTGTTAATTTCTAATAATGAATCATTTACCACTGAAAATGGCAACCTAGAATTAAGTGATCCTAAAGTAATATTTGCAATAGTTTCATGTTTTTTAAACCCAGGCATGCTTAGAGTTAATAAACAACTTTCTAATAGTTTGAAGGCACTATTTCTGAAATTACCACTTCCTATGATACCGAAACCAAATCTGTTGGTTCCAGGAATTGTGTATTTCTTATTTGAAGGTAACGAATTGCAAAGGAAATGGGCAATTCAAATATGTAAAGAAATCAACGAAATACTGCCCGATGATAGAGAAAAGGCATCCATTTCTAGTGTTGCAGATGAATTTAAAAGATATTTCTATATGATTCAAGACAGTAAATATTTCTCAAATGCAGCTTGTCAACTATTTTGGGAGAATTTCCTTTTAATTGAACACTCATTCACCAATGATGAACTAATTTCTTTGTTGAATTCTCCAAGAGATTTAGAAATTATGTCTATTTATAAGAACTTAAGACTCTATCCTCTCATTTGGGTACTATTAAATCATATTATGGCATATCTCAAGGAACCTTTACCTGTTCTTTTCAAAACATTGAATTTACTATTGATAAGACTTCAATCAAAATTTTGGGAATATTCAGTTCCTCATACTTTCATCAATGTTCTCGATACTGCATTACAAAACCCTCATCTTGTTGAATATTTGCATAAACTAAGTCCAATCGAACCCAAGGAACCCAACCGTTATACTTTAGGCGATGCATTGATGTGGATGGTTTCTTTAGTAGATTCTTTAACTGGATCTCAGCAACAAACAGCCGGCGTAAGATTGGGATTATTTTTACTTGGGCAAAAAGAACCTACGAGTATACAATCGACTCATTCAGAATACGATAAAGATATGAATGTTATTTTGATGTATCACCTTGGTTGTCAGTTATTAAAAAAATGTATTTCCTTAAACTCAGATGTGGAAATTGGAAATAAGAATGTGTCGATAGAACTTCTTAAAAAGCGAGACGCCAGAGCTGCCATCGATGCCCAAGCAAATAAAATTTTAAGAACTGCAACTGGGAGTTGGGATTCTGTTTCACAAAATCTAAAGAACTTTGAATTGGATTCTACAAGACTTATTTCCAAACATGGCTCAATTCAACTCATAGCCTCAGCAATATTTTTAGATATCCTGAGTTTAGCTCATTACTCGACTCTATTGCACAATGATTTAATTCCCACTTCGTTTGACATTTTCCCTCTTTTATGGAATGAAATGCTCAGTAGACCCATATACGTCAATGAAGAACTTTCAATGGAGATTGTAAAATCAATGAAATACGTTTCATCCATAATTGCATTTGAGCCAAAAAAGATAAATGCTGAAAAAGATCTTGATTTGGCTCTTGCTCAGCACAACAAAAATGTCAATACCATTCTTAATCTTGGTGGTAAATGTTTAGAAAAAATTAGTCAAATGAATCCAAATACCTTAAAATCAAATCTATTCAACCGGCAGTTACCTCAGTTAGGTTATTGGTCATGTGTGTTCTCTCCAGAAACTAATCAGGCAGCAGTGGATATCATGTACCAAGTATTTGACGATGGAGAGGGGGCAAGATTCGAAGCTATTCAAGCCTTACTAAGAGACAATTTACCCATAACTCTTGAATCCATTAATGAAAATATTCTTGCCCTTACGAGAATGAATGCCTTTGAACCATGTCCCAAAACAGTTAGAATTTTAATGGATGTAGTTGATGCGTTAGCGGATCCATTGAAAGGTCTTTTGATACTGACAAGTGAATTTAACAAGTGTAAAACTGAATTGGAGACTTTTTGGAATTACTCTTGGTCTTTTTTAGTTATGATATACAAAGGTGCCCTTACTTGGGCTAACCAGTATCACATCGATAAGTTGATTGAATTCACTCGAGACACTCTTGATTTGAGTCGAAAGTTACTTGATTCTTTCATGTTTACTCTTGATGCCATAAAGACTTCGGAAAATGAGAAGCAAGTTGGAGATTCATTATTTCAAAGTTTCATGTATGCATTTAACTATGTTATAGTCTGGTTACGCTTAGGAGATTTATCTCTTTTAAACTCATGCGTTGATCTTGTTTTCAAGGGATTTGATTTGGCAAAGGACTTGAATTTTAATATAGATAGAGAATTTCTATCGAATTTTACAAAATACGGAGCAAGAGCTAAGAAGTATAACAACAAATTATCAGAAGTTCAAAGATTTCAAATTTTGTCAAAAGCAAGAGAATTCGATGAATTTTTAGTGGAGTCTATTATCACAGAGGTACAAGAACAAAGACATAAATCGAAAATTGTGCAACTGGTTGATAATCACTTGAAACCACAGGAAGCTGCCACGTATAAGTATGAATCTCACACGAGACAACCGAAGCAACAGACATTGGGAAGATTTGGGGTTGTGACAAAGGAGGCTCCAGTTGCTCCACCACCTATCAGAAAAGAATTTCAATCAGGATCTTTGGAAGCAATTAGAAAATCATTGCAAAATAACCGAGCACCTCTTTCAAAAGTACCACCTACAGTTGCACCTGCTCCTCCTAGACCAGCAGGCTTCAATTCCAAAAAGGCAGCGGCATCAACAGCGGCTGCTTCTCAAGTAGGAAGATCTTTGAATGCTTTGAGGAAGAGACGTGATTCAGATTCCTCAGATGACGCTGAGGAAGAAGAGGAAGATCAAGATGTTGACTTGTCTGATTTGTTTGTGGAAAAGAAGAAGAAGGCGAAAGTTGTTGAAGTGGATATGCTTGGACGTCCTCTAATAAAACCATCACTTTCTAAACAACTCAGCGAGAAACGTCGTGAGGAAGAATACATGAGACTTAGATTGAATGTCAACTTGAAGCCTTTATATTCCACTATTCTTAAATGGAATTATAACTCAAAAAGTCAATATCCTACTAAAGAAATTGAGATTTATAGACCTACACAAGATGTTTATCTGAATGCTAAAGATTATGTGAAGTTCACTGAACCACTTTTAATGTTGGAATGTTGGCAAGGAATTCAGTCTGCAAAACAAACAGGTGACGAGAACCCATTTGAATTGCTTATTGGTAGTAGAACAAGTTGTGATGGATTTTTTGATATCTATGCTTCAATCAAGAAAAGTGTGTTGAATGATAGAAGGTTTGGGGAGTCTGATCTCTTGGTATTGGGCCATCTTGATGGTCTAGATTTAGGCTCTTCTAAGAACGTGAAAAAGCATATGAAAGATCCAAAGACAATTACTTGTCTTGCAAAAGTTAGAGAAATAAAATCTGCAAATGCAGACTTTTCGGATATTACTCTAAGAGTGTATCCCCAAGGTTCAATGATGGGAGTATTAACTCCAAAGTCAGTTATTACTGCCATGAAGGTTATGCAAATGGTGACAGTTGAGAGAGAATTCTCTTCATTAAAGGGGGTACAATATTATGATTTAGCAGAAAGTATTTTCAAGGCAACACCAGAGAAGCCCATGACAATTAGTGATAAGGATGCTTTTGAATTGCAAAAGCTGTATGGTCTCAATGTTTCTCAAGCTAAAGCAATTTTGGGAACATATGATCGCGATGGATTTTCGTTAATTCAAGGACCCCCAGGTACTGGTAAGACTAAAACTATCCTTGGAATAGTAGGGTACTTTTTGGAAAAATCAAAAAAAGTTGGAGCATTGACATTCAACCAAGAACAATCTAGAGAAAATTCACCTTCAGGTGAAAACATGGGTGGACCCAAAATTTTGGTTTGTGCTCCTAGTAATGCTGCCGTTGATGAATTGGTCTTACGTCTAAGGCATGGGGTTCCTAACTTGGATGGTAACTCTACAACTCCACGTGTGGTTAGATTAGGGAGAAGTGATGCAATTAATGCATCCGTTAGAGATTTGACTTTAGAAGAATTGGTTGATAAACAACTTCAAGCCCAAAAAAATGACACTGCAATTGATCCAAGCATCAGAGAAGAGCACACTAAGTGTATTTCCGAGAGAAATAGATTAAGAGATGAACTACAAAAACCCAACCTAACTTCAGATATGGTGGTCAAAATAGAAGAAGAAATGAGAAATATCAATAAAAGAAGAAACGAATTGGCCAAAAAATTGGATGAGCAGAGAGAGAGAGTATCAATTGCTTATCGTACTAGAGAAATTGAAAGAAGACAAGCACAAGCGAAAATATTGGGTAATGCCCAAATCATTTGTTCAACATTATCCGGTTCTGCTCATGACTTCTTAGCCAACTTATCTATAAAGTTCGAACAAGTTATCATTGATGAAGCATGTCAATGTGTGGAACTCTCTGCGATTATTCCTTTACGATATGGATGTAAGAAATGTATCATGGTTGGAGATCCAAACCAATTGCCTCCAACAGTTCTTTCTCAAGCTGCAGCATCACTAAACTATGAGCAGAGTTTATTTGTGAGGATGCAAAAGCTCAATCCAGATTCCGTATATCTATTAAATGTTCAATATCGTATGCATCCAGAAATTTCAAGATTTCCCAGCAAAGAGTTCTATCATTCAAAGTTGCTTGATGGTGCTGATATGGAAGTAAAAAACACTAGAGAATGGCATAAAATTTTCCCTCTTACGCCATATAGATTCTTTGATGTCACAGGTAAGCATGAACAAAGCGCTCAGTCACGATCATTGTTCAACCATGCGGAGGCCCAAGTAGTTCTAGAAATGGTTGAAGAGTTAATGCAAATTCTTCCTCAGAAATCATTTGGAGGAAGGATTGGGATCATATCCCCTTATAAGGAGCAAATCAAGGTACTAAAAGATGTCTTCAGAAAACGATACGGAATAAATATATGGAATGAGATTGACTTCAACACAGTGGATGGTTATCAGGGTCAAGAAAAGGAAATTATCATAATGTCTTGTGTAAGAGCAAGTTCGTCAGGAAACGTGGGATTTTTAAGTGATATTCGTCGTATGAATGTGGCACTTACTCGTGCTAGAACTTCACTTTGGATACTTGGAAATAAGGAATCCTTAATGAGAAATAAAGTATGGAACCATCTCCTTACGGATGCTACAGAAAGAAATGAGATTACCAAGGCATATCCTGGATTTTTGAAGAAAGTTTCGTCAACAACTCCTATTCAATCACAACGAAGTCAATCAAATGGGAATGCTGAAATTAAAGATTCAATTCAAAATCTACAAATGAAACAAACAGGTGGTCGTTCAAAATTTGATTCATCAACAAAAAGGTCATCCCATGCAAATAGTACACCATCCAACAACAGTTCTTACCGCAGAACTGAAACCTCTCAAGATAGACCTTCTGAAAATAATACCGCTGCTAATGATATCAATGCAAAGCCAAAGAGCCAAGGATATTACCCACCCAAGATTAGTTCTCCTTCTATTGCCGCTGGAAGAAATTCTCCAGAACCAAAACACTTACATGGAACTAACACTCCTCATAATTCATATCTTCAACCGGGGATCCAGAGTACAAATAATGAAAATATGTTATTACAAGCCCCTCCCAGTCAAGCCAATGGGCTTCCAAATAAACCTACCAATTCAGGAGTGCTTCCACCGAAGAAAAGGTCTGCACCAAATATATTTATAACAAATAGAAAACGCCGTCCACCTCATCACTAGTCATTATTGATAAATACCCATCATAGTTTAGAAAATAATAAATTAATTCTTGCATCAAATCATATAATTTTGTCCTTTCCCGATGACAAAGGAGTAGCATTGTTATTGCTAGACTTTGACTTTGACGATTCAAGTTGTTGTTCCGCTCTTGATCTCACGCTAATTACATTATTCATGAATCCTGTTGGTATTGGACTGGGATTGCAGGACATAATTTGCTTATGCTCCTCATCCTTATCATCTAAACCAGTCATGTTCTCCAACTCTGTTACTATAAGTAGATAACTCTTATCCTCTGATACCATTGAGAGAGCATAAGCAATGGCTCTGATTTCATTGAGCAATACTCGGCAAAGTACATTAGTCTTCAGCTTATCAAGCTTTGATGATTGGACTATAATATCAAATCTTGCCCTTACTTTATCTAGATTATCTTTCAATATGGACATTGATATTTTGTCCAAACTTTGCAATGAGCTTGAAGAAATATGAGTAAATAGATTGCTCTCCATTTTTCTTAACATATCAATAACATCCTTCCAAATTACTTCGTACTCGCGATAATTCTTTGCCTGGATTGAGTACCGATGAATCAAATCTTCGAGTCCACTGATCTTATAACTCAATAGTTGCAGGATTGGTTCGAGTTCAATTTTATCTTTGATGGTATTATTTGTATCGTCTAGAATTGGTTCATGACGACTGGAATATTGAGATACCACCGAGGAGTTGAATGTGGGTATAATAACTTCATTAACAAAATGATTAATCCTAGCTTTAGTGATAAAAGACAGTTGAGTTCCTTTGGCATATCCCTTTTGGAAGGCATTAAGTGGTGTTTTTGGTTCATAATCATTGCCTTCCGTAGATACGCCTTTCTGAGCATCCTTTGCAGTTGAATATGAATTGGTAGTAGTAACAGTAGCAGAAGAGTCAGGAATAATATATGGCTTCATGGAGATTGAATTCGGATCCGAGTTTAATCCCACTGTTTGGTATTTATCTTGCACTTGGGTATCCTGACGATAATTGCTGGTGAAAGTCACATCGACAGGAACTTTCTTTATTAAGTTGAGCTGTTCGGATCTTGAAACTCCACTCAGATCCAAAATTGCTTGTATTGCTTCTTCACCTTGTGTTTCCAAGTGTCTAAAAGCTTCCACATAAGAAGATGTACGACTCTCTAAAACCGAACTGGTGTTCTCTATTTCAGAATTTAAGAGCAATTTCTTTCGTCTTAAAGTCTCAAGCTTCTGCTCTAAGTCAACTATTTCCTTGTCAAGTTCAGACGATTCATCTACTAATTTCATCAATTTACTTCCATATTTGTTCTTGCTGCTCTTAATTGATGCAATCTTCTTCAAAACTTTATTACGCTTTATATCCCACTTTTTAAAACTTTCATACAGACTTGATATATTTGTCATATCCTTTGAATAAAGTTCAACTAAAGATTCATTATCGATAGCAATTTGATGGAAATTTTGAGCTAACATAGCTCGTACTCTATTAAGATTTGAATCTCCACTTTCCAACATTTTTCTTTGTAATTGAGTGTTATGCATCAACTTTCTTTGTAATATTTTATTTCGATTCAGTAAGAAAACTATAGGTGAATCTCGAGAAGTAGATGATGACAACAGGGTCACTATAGGAGGAGAAATATGAAATGATTGTCTTATCAGTGAAGTAACTGAAGAAGCAGGATATAATGAATTTTCAAGTAACAAAGAAGTCCCATTGTAGATATCTGATGAAGCAGGAGACATAAATTGATGATGAGATAAAGAAGACGAATTAGTTTTCGATTTACTTCTTTTAGTATCTGACATTACAGAAGGGTTCAGAAATATGTCATGTTCAGAAACATTAGGAAAATTATCAACACCAAGAACCTCAAGCCTTGTATTTTCATAGATGCTCTCATTGGGAGTTAAATCATTTGGAGTTGAGGTTTCTCCAGAAGAACTGCTTAAATTGATGACTTCTTTCTTTGGAGAACCTGGAGATAAAAATTCATTCGGATCAGGTTCATCATCATCTGAAGTATTTGATACTGAGCCTGGTACCAGTCGAAATTGTACGTTTGGATTAGTAGAGATTCTATTTGGGTTTGACTTTCCTTGGAAGTCATTTGTTTGGGGATGCAAAGGATCAATCGGTCCGCCACTCAAATTGATTGATTCAAATAGTGCACTGTCCTGATGCTCTTTCTTATTCGGATGCATATTGTGAGTCTAAGTAAGGTTGTGCTAAGGCATAGAATGTTAATCAAATGATAATAATGATACAAATCAGATCATAAAACGAATCATGAAACGAATCAACTTGGCAGTGTTATCGTAACAGCTTGATAACACTGATAGTGATTGTTTTGCACACGACTAGTTATTGTCACTCATAAGCAGAGAGTGCCACACATGTAACGTTGTAGAAAGAACTACAACTAGAGCTACAACAAGTTAGAGATCTGTTTGTATAAATACAACCAAGTTTAATTACGTCAAGACAAAGGGAAAATGTACATTATATATAAAAAGCAAACTATTTCTCTATGGCATTTTGCAAAACTAAAGGTGCATTGCGATAAATCTATCATGTTCCGTTTGCAAATCATAGATTTGTAGAGCATTTATATACATCTGATCGTTCAGAAGTCAGACCAAGTGAATTCAAATATATCTCTTGGGATCCATTCTGGTTAAGTTTGTGTATCTTGATTTTCAATTTTTATTTCATTTATTCCTGTTCTTAGTGTTCTGTTCTCAGTGTTCTGTTCTTAGTGTCCAGTTCTTAGTGTCCAGTTCGTAGTGTTCTGTTCTTGCCTCTTCGTTTCTACCGTTCTGTTCTTACTGTCCCCACAGTTACGACTCCTGGCCGACGTTAAAAGCTCAGAGTAATAATAGACCACAACTACTTGTACCGAAGTGCCCCTTCATTCTCTCTCATCTCATAGTTTCAGAATATGTTTAACGTCAACGCGTTAGCAACTTGTGAAGAATCAATAGCATCTCTGAACTCTTCAAAGTTAAGACGTCCATCTCCATCCTTATCAGCTTCCATAATTGTCTTATCTACAATTTGCTGTAATTGTTCATCCTCCAAATTCTTTCCCACCATCATCTTAAGCACGATGAACAACTCTCCATTGCCAATATATCCGTCCTGATCCATATCGTAAATTTTGAATGCAAAATTCAACTTGTCAAGTTTAGACGTCTTACCACTAAATGCAGATAAACCTCCTATAAATTCTTGAAAATCAATAGATCCACTTCCATCAACATCAAATACCTTCATCAAGCGTGACGCTAAAGGGTTTGCCGATATACCTGGTATTTCAAGAAACTCTTGTTTGTCGATTGTTCCTGAGCCATCTTTGTCTAGCTTCATGAATCTTTTTCTAAGTCGATCTATTTCCTCCCTATCAAAATTAGTTCCCTCCATAAGGTCTTCTATAATCTTTGAAGAAGCAACACCCATATTGTATAGGCTTTCAGATGTTGTTGTTATTGAATGGTCTAAAGGAAGTAAAAGATTAGATGAACTTTGAGGTCTTGCGATTTATCTTGACTTTGACGTAACAGGGGTATCATGTGCAGGTTGTTGCTTCGATCGTGAGAAGAAGATATTCCTTCAGTGACCTTCTAGTGAGGATCTTCGCGCCTTTGGTGGACTCGGTGGACTCGCTCGCTAGAGTTAGTGAGAAGGGTAAACCAAAAATATTGGTTAAGGGTTCAACTCTAGCAAGACTAGCAGTACTATCCATGAACTTAACTTCTTATCTGGGGGGCAACGATACAATTCTACAAATCTTTCATAATTTTTACATAAATTTAATATAACAAACCGTAGTAGTACTCTCTAGTACTCAGTAGTACTCAGTAGAACTTAGAAGCACTATATGCATATACTTATATTTATTAGGGTCCTAAATCTTAGAGGGCAACCCAACTAAATTGGCTCCTCCATCAATTGGTAAGACAATTCCATTTACATAAGCAGCCTGTTTAGAACATAAAAAGATTACAGCAGCTTGAATATCACTTTTAACTCCTAATCTTTTCTTTGGATTCATATCAGTCATAACTTCACCAAACACTGATAACAAACCATTTGACATTTTGCTAGGGAAAAATCCTGGAGCCAATGAATTGACATTAATGTTTTTAGGACCCAATTGGATTGCCAAATTCTTACCCAAATGAGAAACTCCAGCTTTTGAAGCTAAATAACCATAAGTACCAGCAGCATCAGATGGTACCAAAGAAACAATTGAAGACATAATCAAGATTCTTGATGGATCTTCTGCAGTACCAGATTTTTCTAATAAAGGAGCAAAAAGTTGAATACTGTGAAAGACTGCAGTTATATTCAAATCTAATACTTTTCGAACTGCTGCAATTGGATGAGTTTCTAATGGTTCACCCCAAGTTGCACCAGCATTGGCAATAAGAATATCTAACTTATCAATCTTTTTAAGAACATCTTTTGCAAATTGTTCGATCTGTTTATCATCAGCAATATCTGTTGGAATAGAAATGATCTCAGTGGTCTTATTATTATCCTTCGCAACTTTTTCAAGATAAGCTTTGGATTGTTCACAGGCTTTGACCTTACGAGAAGTGATAATTACAGTTTTAGCACCATTGAGAACAAGTGCTTCAGCACAATCGAGTCCTAAACCTCTAGTACCTCCAGTGACGAGAGCAACTTTCCCATTGACATTAAAATCAACCATTTTTCCTTTTTTTTCTTTATGAATGCGACAAGTAAATTGAAAAGAGTTTCAACTATGAGAGTATCGATAGTTGGAAATAACAAGAATATGTTTTTGGTTATAAATTCAAAAAAAACCTTCAAGTTGAGTAAAAAGAGAATTTACTCAAGGTATTAATAAGGATGCCAGCATTATTTCATCATCATAGAAGCAGTGGGGTTCGTTAGTGAGCATGCGCATTGGCTTGTATGGGGCACATACCCATGGAACATAGAGAGTTGGTTTGAAGAGTCCTGGAGGCAGTTCTTTTTACATTCAATTTTTTTTTTTTCTTTTTGCTATCTACAAGAAACATAGATTTGGTGTTTGGTGAAATCAGTTATCGAAATGCACATTGCTTCATTCAGATTGTCTTCATATTCATCGTCCAAGTACATTCTCTCGTCTCCAATTCATAGTCAAAAATTCCATTCCCCACAAATAGTTATCCTCGGGGTTATGGGCCCGAGTAGACAGATGTCGTATTTGATTTCACATCAAAACCGTTGAAGAGACCCGAACCTCAACTACAAAACTACAGGGTGACAATTGTATCTATATGGTAATTTATCTGATCGATGCCTTAATGCTTACCTAATCCATAGTATATAACAATGGTTTCTTGTCTCAATGATTGCAGATATACTTTACTGTTTAGGCACTATCTCGTAAACCAATTGCATCCCAGGCATCATTGGATTAGCCATCGATATACAAACTATATCGCCATCTCTCACCATAGACAAATCCTTTCCTGTAATCACTTGAATTAGTTTGTTGGAACCATGAATAAGATCACTAATAGACCAGATCTCTAACACTTCTTCACATATAACAAATAAATTATTATCTATAAAGGCAATCTTTTTTGCCTTGAAATCAAATCTAAGAATTTGATATCGAGATAACTTACCATGTTTGTTGGTAAAGATAGCACAATCATTATAAACTAATAGAAACTCAGCATTGTTTTTCAATTTAAACATACCCATTGGCCTCACATTGTTTGTTTGAACCATTTTTTTTATCAATTCAAGTCCTGAACCTGACGGTGCAGCAGATGTTGGGGAGTTATTATTATTGGAATTATTATTGTTATTATTATTATTATTACCCCCACCACCATTACTAGAAGAGATAGATGTAAGTGATCTTCTGCTGAAACCATCAACTTTCTTTAATGAATTGCTCGACATCGATGAATTTAAAATTGAGTCCAAAGGAGGAATATCAGGAATTGATCTAGGTAATAATTTATCGAGTTCCAAAATTTCAAATCCTTTATTAGTAAATACTGCAAACGATGTATTAAATATTGATATTCCATAGCAATCGGCTTGCACATAGAATTTCTTAACCACTTTGAAAGAACTGAATACCCCGTCATTATCAGTTTCTGGTATAAGAACTTTAAAATTTGTTGCAGTCAGGTTGATTTTCTTTTTAGCATAGAATAACATTGTGATTTCCCTATGTCTACCAAGTTGATAAAATGATACTGGCTCACTAGATAACGTAACACTAGTCATTTTTTCTTTTCTTTCATAGTATATCGATATAATCAGATCTAATATGTAGTATCTTAGATTCTTATTCCCTAATATTATCACAATGTTAATAACAACATCGACAGAAATCTTTGAAATATCAGGTCCATTAATAACTTTCTTCCAGCCATTTTTTAAATCAGAACAATAAATTCCTGAATTAAGACCAATTAAATAAAACCTTGTTCCTTTATAATCAAAGACTTCAATATAATTAATCTTTCCAAATATCAAATGATATTTATTATTATTCAATGAATAAACATCTTTGCACCCTAAATTTAGAAATTTCTCATATGATTCTCTAGAAGATTTTTCAATTGGATCATTTGGGGCACAAACTTGTAATTTTGTTATTCTATTATTAAATTCATAAGCAAAACAGTTATTTGAAATCGTATTCAATTGATAAAATTCGGTTTTTTTCAACCTTTCACATAAATTACTTCTTGCTTTGATGAATGATTCTATCCATATCATTCTATCTCTTTCAGATTTGGTTGAAAATACGTATGCATTCTGTTTCCCACGACCAGCGTATCTAATCTTAAACAGATATATTGTATCATCATCATCATCATCATCATCATTATTTATAGTGTTGGATTCAATCTTACCAGACGAAGCTTTGGGAGATTCTTGAATTTTATCCTTATCAAATTTTTCTTTTATTTCAACCAACAAAAATTCAATTGGGATGGGTATTTCAATGATTCTATAGCAAAATTGTCCATTCTTCTGATGCTTCACTCTTTCCGTAACCAATAAAAAGTTATCTAATAATATTAAATGATTGTTATAGGTATTTATCTTCAAATCTCCCTTTCTGGTAACATCTCCCCTATAGAAAAATTGTCTGTTTTTAGAATTCAAATTTAGAGTTTGATTTGATATAGAATTCTTCCAAATGATTTGTTTATGAAGTATTTTAAGTGCAAATATAGTATCCGCATGACGCTTCATTTCATTAACTTTTGCTCCTAACTTACTTAAACTATCAATTGCCTTTGTTAGTGAAATATACTCCTGATCATTTGGATCAAACAATGAACGAATGTCTTTCAATTGTAATGGTAACAGTTGATATCTTGAATTAAACGTGCTCATGAATAGAAGTGGTCCATTAACTTTTAATTCTTTAACTCGACTAAAATTTCGAACATTATCGACCCATATCTTAACACTATCATGTTTAAACAATTCCTCAAACATTGGAATTGTACTGATATATTTGAGAAGTGAATTTTTTGTGACTTGTGACCAATTATAATAGATATTACTAATATCAACAATACTTTTAACAAATTTTCCTTCTGATAATAAGATTCTTAATAATGGTTCAAATAAGGATTTTTCATGTATTTGGACTAATTCCTTGCGTGGATTAATAACGTCATCCTCAAATTTGTTTAACAGAACAATCCTTTGGCTACCAAGAAGACTGTTACATGCCTTAATGAACTCAGGTCCAACTATTTCAACAAAGCATTTTCCTCTTTGTATAAAAGTTTGCTCATATCGGAAAAGATCATAGATAAGTGACTGTCTTTTAGAAATAGTTTTATCATACCTTCTTAAATCTTCTGCAGTTAATTTCCAATGCGTTGCCCAATCCTCGCCAAGAACAATCTCTTTGATATTAGTGTTCTTCCACTTGATTTGATATTCAATTTGTTTATTCAAGTAACATTGGGAAGAGTAGCATCTTCTGGTGGAATTCAAATCTACGTTACTTGAATTACTGGTATGATCGCTTTCATTTCCTTTAATAGTCCTGTGGTCATTGTCATGACAATAACATTCAAGTAGCTCTGTCAAAACTCCATTAACATACGTTGATTCATGAAGTGTAATTCCTTGTTCAGTTTTCTTTTGGGAAGTATTTTCTACCCCAGAATTGTCTGTTAGTTCAATTGCTCCAATTTGTAAAAACAGTTTTACTATGTGATCAGCATTCTGCCCAATTATATCCAACGGAACATCACTTCTATGAAACACAAGCAATTTGGTTATTGCCTTTTTAAGTTCATGCTTTGAAATGAACAGGTCATGTAACCAAATTTTCAATTTTAAGCACCACTTAAATATATGGTTTAAAGACCAAATCTCTGGACAAACGGCAAAATGCTGAGTTAATAACGACGATGAGGTAAACGGTAATTGAGGTAGATCCAAAGGAACAGGAGGTAACTCAAAATCCATCCGTTTTCTATCAAATGATGGAGATACTGGAGTAATAGCGTTTAAGTCCGTTTTCTTAACAAATGATATAGCCGATGTTAGGTTAATTCTCTTGGTGAGAGAAGAACTTTCGGACGAAGGTTCTATATCCCTAGTATTTATTAAATTTGGTAGCTCAGGTAGTATAGAGTAGTCAAAGAAACCTGAATTGCGATGGTCATCATATTCATCATGAATTCCTTCCCCGAATCGTAACCCGTAGTCATATCCATATCTTTGATCATAATTGTTTTCAACTTGTCGTGCTTCATTATTGTAATATCCATTAGTAGTCAGTAAATTCTCTTTATACCAGAATTGATCTTGTGGGTAACTAAACTTAAAATTATTATCATATTGATGATCATTCTCAACTTTCTGAAACTGATCTGTATTATCATATTCTGAAAATGCAAACTCTTGATCTTCATCATAAACACCTCCGTACATTAACGATGGAGATCTATCACCTTTAATTTTCTTGGGAGATGGAGACCGGCTATTTTGATTGTAAGAAAAATTTCCATTAACATTTAATGGTGAACCATAAGTTGACAAATGACTTGGGGAGGTTGAGTTTATCGTGTACGATCTATTTGGTGAAGGAGACGTTCTTGAGAACGAATATGAGGGAGACGATGACATTGTATAAGAACGATTTGGAGAAGTAGAACCTATTGTATGATACTGGTTTGGAGATTTGTTCATCCTTTGATTATTGTTGGAGTTCAAATTGTTTCTTTCGGGGCTCCTAGGGTATTCTGTCGTTGACGACAACGGTGGGGTCTGTGGGTTATTGTACAATAAAGGTTCATTCATCCCCATTTTTGAAAATTTATGATTCAAGGATAGTTTAGTAGGAACTGGAGGAGGCATTGGTATATTAGAGCCTGATATTAACAAGGATGAAGTATCTATAAGAGGAGGAATTCCCTTTGTTGGAGTATGTATTGCTTCATGTATAATCTGTGATGTAATTTTTGGACTACTGGAGTTTGGATATGAAGTAGAATGTCGTTTTGTAGGCGTCAAATAAACGTCTTCGGCATCGATACCACCTCCAATCAGATCATATTCTAGATCTTCAGACGATAACGCAAATGCTTGATCATTGACAGGGTAAGGAAGAGACAAATTCTCTTCCAGAAATCGATTTGAACGGTCAAAAACAGGATATTCATATTCAGGCAATTGCTTTGGACCCATTGGCTTGGGGCTATCTATTGAATTGAAGTCTTCATTGAATGAATCGTCAACATATGAAAGATCTTGAATTTCAGTGGACGAGACCGGGAACATGTCATGACTCTGATTATTCAGAATTGCTGCAGATACTGAGCTGATAGGGTCTAGAAAAGAATTAATATGCTGCGGCCCCTTTAGGAGTCTCGAATACGAATTTCGTGAATAGTAATCTGAACCTTCAGGTCTAGCAGGAATTGGTGGGGGAGACACAACCAGCGAATCACCAAAAGTTGGAGGTTCATCTTTATAAGGGGAAAGTGGAGGAGGAGGTTTCCTTCGAAGCGATTTTTTAGAATCGGACCTTTGCAGAGAGCTTGGAACTGACATTATTAGCAAAGAATTAAAAGTCAGTTCCGAAATCAATCAATGTAAATTATTGATTAGAAGAATATAAATATATACAAATATGAATATACAATTGTACAATGTATACACAAGCTTTAAAAAAGTAATGATTGGGATCTTAAACTGATGCTGAATAAGAATAAAGAGTTTGAAAACATGTAACTCAAAACTCTGAATGTTCAACAAAGTTTAAGAGTAGAACAGCCAATCAACAACCATTTGTAGACTGTTTATTAAGATTATGAATGTTAAATGTAAACCGAATTATATGAGTTATGTGCAGTTGCGAAAAGCATTTTGTAGGGGGAGGAGGAGGAAGAAGCCGTTCTGAATTTAAGCTGTGGACTTCTTGCGCTTTAGATTTGATCGTTGAGGTTCGAAGATATACGAGAATTTAGAGAAAATTGCAGCTAAGGATACTTGGTATTAAATTGAATTGAGGTAACTATAGGTGTAAGGGAAGAGTAGAGATATACAACTGAAGAGTATATCCTTCTTAAAAAGCCTGTTTATTCTATTTATATATGTATAATTCCATCCATTGGCCAGTGAAGTACTTTGACTTAATATGTTTGTTTAACTCCGCCAGCTACCTGAGATAGAAATCTCAATTCCATCGTTACAAACGACGCTAGACCAAAATGTTTTAGCGAAAAATTAGCGCAAAAATTAGTGGGAAATTCATAAGCTAATTTACAGGAAGCGCTCGTTGAATCTTCTTTTCTCTCTAACATGGAACTTTTTCAAGTTCCTTTTCCTCGCACCATTAGCTCTCCGGCGCTCCACAACATATTAAAGATCATTTATCATCTACCAATTTCAATTGTTCCAATAAGAATTGTAAACCCAATTTTGCAAATGAAGTCATATTAAAAGATCTTTCGGAACTATCAGTGCAATGAGAGCAAGAAACTTCTCCCTTAGGTCCACTTAATCCTAAGTATACTGTTCCTACAACCAGTTCATTTTCTGCGGTATTGCCTAATTCTTGTAGATGTAAATCAGTAGAGGGTCCCGCAAACCCCGTCTCTGATAGCACATAAGTCGAACCCAATTCATATTTTGTAGTTCTAGCAAGCTTTAATGCCACTTGTTCCGAAGGTCCCATAAACGTTCGAATATCTTCATCAGACCAGCCTGACAATTTGAGTCGCTGTTTAAGAGAGTAAACAAGCTTTCCTCCAATATAGAAATCCAGGGCCCCCGCTACTGATACTACATAGGCAGATAGTAAACCACCACATGCAGCTTCAGATATGGCCAAAGTTTGATCTCTGTCTCTTAAAATAGAAGCTATTTCAGTTACAAGAATCTGAATGTCTTCAGGAGGGAATATTTGTTGCATTTTTTAGTGGTGTTGAAGTTAATACAGACCTAGTTGTGATGCTATTTTTTGTATTTCGATTATCGAAAATCAGTGAGAAGTGGTTTGGGCGAGAGCGTCGGGAAGTAAACGGAGTGCGGTGGTGGAGGGAGGGAAGCGAGGGAGGTTAGAAGCGACACTTTAGCGGGATAGAGAAATAATAGCGAGAAATCCAAGAGTCAAGCTCACTAATATTTTCAAGACGCACCATTCTCACACCTAAAATTGAAAATGGGAGCTCTCCCCAAGGCTCTCCTCCCCTCCAATCTGTTTAACATGTACAGGAAATTCGCCACTTTTCTGTATCTTGCACGACAATGCCAAAGACTCTAAGTGGCGATTCAATTATCAACTTGAATGGAACACCAACCAAAGTTCATTCTGTCAATTGTAATTCAACCATTTTATCTTTTTGCAATTAGTAATAAACTCACTCAACCCTTAATCATAGACACATATACATAATGGCAGCTACTTTAGTCAAGGTCAATGCCGGAAAAGTCCAATATAATGAAGACACTAAAGAATGCACACCATTACCAAATAAAGGTGTAATCACAATCAAACCAAATGATGATGAAGATTCATTCTATGATTTTGCTTGGAATCCAAAGTCCAGTTCTTCTAGTAACATTGAACCAGATGATTTATTAATAATCCCAGGTGATGTGACTTTTAGACAAGTTGTTTCATGTAAGACTGGCAGAGTATTTGCTCTTACATTTTTATCATCGGGTGCTAAAAATCTTTATTGGTTACAAGATGTTGGGGATGATGAGGATTTGAATAAATTGACCGAAAAGGATGAAGCAATAGTGAAGAAAATCAACGATTTGATATTATTGAGTGAGGATGAAGAAGAAGAAGAAGAAGAAGAGGAAGAGGAGGAACCGGCTAATAGTACTACCTTAAGTTCTTCGAAATCATCAGAAGAAACTGAAACTGGAGATATTAAGACAGAAGAAGTGACTCAGTAAGTAAGCAGTAAGTTATACAATATGTTTTCAAGTGAATTTGAGTTGGATGAAATGAGTTGATTTCGTAAAAGTTTTGTTTTTTTTTTTTTTTTTGATTAGTCTTCTTTCTTCAGGAATTTTTCTTTTGAGTTACACTTGCATTGCCTATCATTATGTATAAGTCCTAACTTGCCCTTATATCTAAGCTCTCGCTTGAGCTAAATTTTTAATTCTGTCTTGCAAGCGTTCTCAGACAAAGTATTAACAATTTTAGAAACTTGCTAACTTCACAGAAGAACCTTGCTAAAAGTAAATTGAAATCAGATATAAAGTTCCCCATATATTCAATATCGGATGTTTTGACTGCAGATGCTATCAATAGTCACGTTTCAAAATTGTCAACTGAGCAATTGCAGCAATTGTATAAAGAATACTTACCTGAAAATACTGGTGCAAGTAAGGAAGAGATCATTGAAGTAGTTAAGAGTGGGTTCTACCTGCAAGCAATATCAAGACTTAGTGAACAGGTGCGTGATAGTAACGGGACTGGATACTTGTTAGCACAAGCATTAAAGTATGACTACGAAGGAGAAGGTATAGAGAATTTACTCAATGGAATTCGAAAGGTTGGCCAGTCAGAGAAGAATGAAAAGGGCAAAGGAGGAGAAAGAGCAGAAAAAGGAGAGAGAGAAGGGAAGGAAAATAAAAATGGAGAAGAATGAGAATGAGATTTAGAAACAGAAGAGTTAGAATCAGAAGATGATAAAGAGAGAAATGGTACATGAACAGGAGCAAAGGTCATAAAGATGAAAATTGGGAAAAAGGTCAATGAGCTGCGTAAGTGCATCTCTCTTTTTCAGCATAATTAACAACAAAATTACCGATGACCAAGTCTTGTAGAGTTTCGATTGGTACTACATGACACAACAAATAACGAATACAAGATATTAAGGTAGTACTGGATTGTACTAAGTGTTGCAGCCTCTCTGACGAAGAGATCAATGAAGAAGTAAACCTGCAGGTTGAGAAAAATCTTTTAGGAGCTAATCGCAGATTTTCCAGAAAGTGAGTTGATAAGACAAATTGTAGGAGAAGAGGATGGAGAATAGTTGGGTAGCATCATACGATATATACATAGTTTACTATATACTCATAGATCTTTGAATAGTCGATATATATATAGATATATAAATTCGATTCTTTTAATCAAATTTGAAATTTAGAGTAAGGATTTCTAATTTCATATCCTTTAATCTAAGTTGAATGTTCTCGATCTGGGAACTTGCATCCCCCGTCTTCCTGCTTCGTTAATCGTATGTTTCTCACTCGCAACCCTCGCATGCGCATTTCTTATCCCTGGAATTTCCCCTACAGGTGCGCAAAAGATCAAACCCATCTTCAAGATCAAGCCCATATCTAGCTGAAGAAAGTGTCTTGTGCGCGCTAGATACTAGTACATTTCAAAGGGGTGCCTAGAATTTGTGGGACCCTTTTGAGCAACTTTGTGTAGTTAGTTAAGCCAAAAAAAAAAAAAAAAACCTTCACAATCTATAATCGGGTTGTTTTTTGGAAACTGATCAACTTCCATTTAGTTGACAAGTAGTATTTCAACCTAAATCACTTACCGATCGCAATAGAATATTGATAACTGGGCATAGATAACTTTAGTTGAAAGGTATTGTTCACTTAAGTTTTACAAGTCGATCTCAATTTTTGTTCAACTCATCTTGCGTTGAATGCTTAACACTTCTTTCCTACAAGTTACATTTGGCTCGAACCCCTGTGATAGTTACTCCCTTAAAGCAGATGAATAATTCCCCCAATTGAAAGAAAGAAAGATAGAACAAAGAAAAGAGCCACTATGACGTTTGAAACAACTAATGATTTTGACTCGCCAACCCGTCAGCTCATACATCCTGCTTTGTTGCCAAGGTTATCAACTGGTACAACCACCGAGGTAACCACTCCTGAAACTATAACTTCAACGATGTCTTCTCCCAGCGACTCCCAATATTCAAATACTCCCAGAAAAGGTTCAATTGCAAATAATTTACTTGGGAAAGTTACAGGATTGTTGCAGAGTACTCTCTCCACTTCTAATCGATCACGGACAGGCTCTGATGTTTCTATATCCAATTCAACTATTGAGAGTGCTTCTTCATCTAATCCTGTATCAACTTCAATATCAACTCATACTTCTACTACTTTACTACCTCCACAATATGCACTTCGTCTGGATCAAATGAAGGGAAATGGAACCCAATCTAGTTTTAGAACTATATTACCATTGCTGCCCGTAAAGGAAACTCATCATGTCTTTCTCGAATATGATCCTATGACTAGACGTAAAGTTCTTAATACTTATGAAATCTTACGAGAAATTGGACGAGGTGAACATGGAAAGGTAAAACTTGCAAGAGATTTGGAGACAAATGAACTTGTGGCAATAAAGATTGTCAACAGGAGACTGAAAAAAGATCGTCCAAGTTTACGTCAAAGACGAGATTCTCAAGCACAACAAGATCATCATAATGAATATGAACAAAAAATAAAACGAGAAATTGCTATAATGAAAAAGTGTGATCATAAACATATTGTGAAATTAAAAGAAGTGCTAGATGATGTAAATACTTACAAGATTTTTCTTGTGCTTGAATATCTTGAGAAAGGTGAAATAAGATGGAAAAGGAAACATCATGAAATTTCTACTTCTGATAATGAAAATGAAAATGATATACCCTGTTGTGGCTCCAATCTATCATTGATGGAGGATGTCAATAACTTATTATCTAATGAATATGCTCCAAATTTAACTTTTAAGCAATCAAGAAAGATCCTAAGAGATGTTATACTAGGATTAGAATATTTACATTTGCAAGGTATAGTTCACAGAGACATTAAGCCCGCTAATCTATTGGTAAGCTCGGATAACGTTGTCAAAATCAGTGACTTTGGAGTGTCTTTTGCTTCATCTCTTAACCGAACAGATGAAGGATTTCTTGTTAGCGAAATGGAGTTAGCTAAAACTGCTGGGACTCCTGCATTCTTTGCACCAGAACTCTGTCAAACAAATTTTCAATCACCTAGCGGTAGTGGAACCTCAATAAGTGGTTGCTCAAACTTACCCATTGTTGACCATAAAATTGATATCTGGGCACTTGGAGTGACCTTGTATTGTATTTTGTTTGGCAAGGTTCCATTTAATGCAAACACTGAATTTAAATTATTTCAAGTGATTGTAAATGATCCATTAACTTTCCCAGAGAGTTGTACTTCTTTCAATTCACCTGGAGTTGTAAAAGAAGAAGAATTTGAACTTGCTAAAGACCTACTCACAAAATTGCTTGATAAGAATAGAGAAACCAGGATAGACATCCCTGAAATAAAAAAGCATCCATTTGTTCTCATGGATTTAGAAGATGACATAGATCTGTTGAATGAATTAATATACTCAAATGAGGCTACCAGAGTTCAACTAGAGGACCATTTATTATCTGATGAATGCGTGACCAAAGATGATATTGATAATGCTGTAGTAGGAATTGGTAGCAGAATCAAAAGGAGTATTGTGAAGGCCATACGAGCTGGTAAGAAAGATAGTGAAGTACGAAAAAAATTGGCTCAAGCATTAGAGTTTGCTGAGAGTACATCTTCAGAGGATTCCACCAGGTCTGGATCCACCTCTGGATCCGCCTCCGCTTCGGTATCTGTTTCGAAAAATATGTCCGGTATGACCTCCCAAAAATACAGTAACAAATTCCTTTCTCCTACTTTAATGACTTCCGCTCCAAGTGAAGCTCATTCCATGATTCTTTCAGAAGAAACTCAAACATCCGCACCTCCACATTCCCAGGTCAGTTCTACAAGTGTCAACAATTCAAGTAATGACTGCAGTAATAGTAACTACAATTCATCGGCTTTAAATACCGGTTCCACTCCACACATTCCTTCTGGCCTTTCTGTACAGTTTACCAGATCAAGGTCTCCATCAGTTGCTAATGCTCCGAGGGAATTGAAGACCACTAATATGATTTTGCAAGAAATGATTGAATCTCAGTCTCCAACTGCTAGCAGAAGGGGAAGTGCTACTCCCATTTCAGAAGCTCCAATGATAGAAACTAAAAGGAATGTTGGAGGAGATCTTTATTTGAAAAACCAATCTGCATTAGATACTTTCAAAGGAATTCAACAGCAAGATGAAAGAAGACGGAGGTCTAGTGCTTTTGCCTCTCCATTATCCTCGAATCCCAATACTGCCCACAACTCTGTATCGCACAGTGATCATACCCATGAGGCTCCTAACTGCACCCAAGATCATTATACTAAGGTTGTGCAACCACATTTACAAGCCCCTGCCCCTATCAATATTGATAGCAAAAGACCAATGTCGCTTATTTCTTTACCGTTAAGCGAAAGCTTTGCTTCTTTAGATAGTTTCAGTGATGAATATCTTGACCAAAAATACTTTCCTCAAAAGGCTACCGTTAGAAGAAGATCGAGCTCAGCTTCTCATATTGATAAACCTGACTTTAATCATGACACCAATTTTGTGAATCCTATGGCTCAAATTAATGAGAGATTGAAGAATTTTGACTTAAGTACGCTGATGAAACCGAAAAGTATCTCGTTTGATGTAAAGCAAGACACAAGAGATACATCTGAGGATATTGAGCCTACTGCCAAATTAGCTATTTCTAGGAGAACCTCAACCTCCTCATGTTCTTCATCTTCATCATCTTCGTCTTCATCAAGTTCGGAGGAGGAAGAAGGAAACTTAACATTAGCTTTCACTTCTAAAGTCACCCCCTCGGCTCGACCCCATTTCTTATCTTTGAATAACAGAGCCAAATCTCATGATTCAAACCTCCGGTACTTGACACAAGAACAGAATGTATATGATGTTCCGATTGTGTTTCATCAAGACATCCCTGAATTTGAAGATGTACCATTTGGCTTAATTTCTGACGTACCCAAGGGTAGTATTTCAATGGCAAGTGACATGACACCATCGATATCAATTATTTCCAGCAATACTTCTTCCACAACTATTACCCCATCGCGTTATCATTCTGTTCAAAAAGCGACGACAAACAAGATGAGCTCTCCACGCCAGGTAGGAGTTGAAGCTTCAAGTAGAACCTCCAACAACCCTCCAATGTCTCCAAGTACAAAGTTTGATATTATTCAGAGAGAAAGAGAAATGGCTGCATCTCCTTTAGGTAGAAATCCTCCAATAACAGCAAATATGAATAACACACTATCTGAAGATCAACCAAATAAAGTTGTTGACAATCGATTCAACAACCATTACAAGAAGGAACCTATTGCATTTCCATTTCCTAACGCTTTGCATTATGAAAATGATCGCCAAAGTACCTCCAAATCTTCCATGGTAGCAGATCAAACCAGACCTCACAATTATAGGTCCAACTCTATTACAGTTGGTTTGCTCCAGGTACATAAAATTCATGAAGAGGTGCCTTAGTAATTTAGATAAGAGTCGAGCTCTCTACAATCTTTTGCAAATTATATGTATAAGTATATTTAATACGTATCTTTAATCCATATATAAGTATGCAATTATAGAATGTAAACAAAAACCATGATCGCCTTGGTTTTCAATAAAAAAAAAACTGAACCTATACCACCATTATCTAACAGACCCCGTCTGAAGATTCCTATATCCCCGATGAAACCAATAAATACATATATACAATGAAATATATATGAAACCAAAAAAAAAAAGATTTACACTTTCGTGTATTACTAACTTCTCTTGAAGTTAAAAGTATAACAAGTTTAAGTTCTTACTTGTTCAGATTCGAGTTTTCGCTTCAAAACAGCTAATCTGTTGCCGATACTAACGATGAATTTCTCTACCATGGCTTTATCTTCGTTATCCAATCTATCATCTTTTTTCGAAGACTCCTCATCTAACAATGCTTCCAACATCCATATAGCTGTGCTATATGCTAATTCACATCCTTTTAAATCTTCCTTAACAAGCTCGTTCACAGCAGCATTTCTAGACATTTCTAAAGCTCTATCAAATATTAATTTCTCGGCAATGACTCTTTCCTTCTCTTGAAGATAAGCAGAAGAAGGGAACGACTCATTTTCCTCATCTTCTTTGAGAAGTAGTTGATTTGCTTCCTGGAGGCGTAATCTAATAAACTCAGCCTTTTCAAGACATTCGTTAAACTTTTCACGTACCCATTGGACCAACTCATTGATTTTCATAGAAGTTTGAATATTACTTGCACTCAGAACGGGAGAGATTCCTTCCTGATTATCAACCTGATTATACCACCAGTTGCTTGCAATTGCCATACCCTGAACTAAAAGTGAAAGAGTTTTCACATAGAGCGCAACTCCTTCTTCGCTAATACCCTTGACAATTCTTGGAGGTAATGTATCAGTTTGGAGCATAATTTCATCTTCCAAACCCTCAGTTGAAGGAGGAGAAGGTATTAATTGACTGAACTTAACATCTGCAAATAAGTTGATTGCATATGCTTTAGTTGCTATCGATTCCAACTTATTTAAAACTAATACATCAGCATTATTCAGGACATCCTGACCATTCAAAGCTGACATGTTATTAGAGATTGTGGCAGAAGTTGGAAGATTGAGTTTTTGAAGTAAAAGGTTATTGACAAAATTTGGAGATGATATAAAAGTGGAAAGAGTTCCATTATTATTTCCAACGTCATCCTTTTGAATCTCAATTATTTGGCTAGGATTATGAACGTTACCAGCACCAAACAATCTGTTTGAAGCTAAACCAATTGCCTTAGATAAAGCATTAGTTGGCGAAATAGATATTGAAATTCTCCTATCTGTCAAGCTAGGACGTCTATTTCCAATAGAATTTGACCTCATAGAACCTCTTTTGTAAGTATTAGATCTTGAAGAGGAGGTCACAGTGCCATCAGATCCGGAAATTAATTTATTATTCTGTTGGGGGAAACTAATTGCAACAGCACCACTACCAGCATGGGCCAATTCGTCTGCAATAGCATTAACTTCGACAGCTCTCTTCTCAACAACAACATAATCCTTTTCAAGAATAATATCATTATCCTGATTTCTATCAGTAGGACCTTTATCATTAGCAGTCCTTGTTTGAATTGAATTTTGCAAAACCTCAGGTCCTGGACTATTGTTATAAATTATATTCTTAATTTCTTCATCTCTGGCCAACGAGCTGGAAGACTTTGGAAATTTATTGGACGAAATTGGTATCGAGGGCTGGTCATGATTGGAGTCGACTTTAGAAACTTGTTGATTTTGATCCACCACTTGTGATTTCAGTAAAGGCTTAATAGGTGAAATATACTCACTAATAAATAAATTTTCATCCATTTCTGAAGTTTCAAGTGGTTTGTCGTTACCTTCTAGATCGCCAATAATTAAAGGATCATTAAAGAATTCATTAAAAGATATTCTTTCAGTTGGATTACACTTAAGCAAAGAGCGAATGAGTCTCTTCAAAGGCTCAGGGACTTGAGAAACCGAAGGGAATTTGATTCTATCATTTGCCTTTTCTATATTTTTCAATAATTGAACGTGGTTATCCGCTTTAAACGGAGGCTTTCCAACAGTCATTTCATACAATACAGCTCCCACGGACCACAAATCAGCTTTAGCATTATATTTTTCATATCTTAAGATCTCTGGAGCCATATAAAGTGGAGAACCACATAAAGTTTCAGCCATTGAAGTCGAAGGTAAAAATCTTGCAAATCCAAAATCGGCAATTTTTAAAATTGGCAATTCCCATAATCCAGTATAATGACCCTCTTCGAAATCAAGTTTTGAATGTAATGGAGGACATAATAATAAGTTTTGAGGTTTAATATCTCTATGCACCAAGCTCTTATCTCTAAGAAATTCTAAAGCAGAAGCTAATTGTTTGAGGAAATGAGTAACTAAAGTATCATTTAAACCATGCGAGCCTTCAGGAGAAGGGTATCTTTCCAATAAGGAAGATATTACTGGGTGAGATTTAATCAATTGATCTCTTTTCCTTATGAAATATGATAAATCACCCATGGAACAATAATCCATAACCAAATGAAAGTGTGAAGCGGTTTGGGTACAGTTTAACAATCCGACTATATGAGGATGCTTCATAGTCTTCAAGATAGAAATTTCGATTTCCAAATTTTCAACCAATTTTTTGGATTTCAACTTCGATCTAACCACAGATTTAATTGCAACTGGTAAATGAGTTCTATTATCGATACATTTGTAAACTGTGGCGAAAGAACCTTTTCCAATTTCTGGGCCTATAGTATAGACACCTATACTCTTCTCCTTAGGAATGGAAGAATTAGATGTAGACATGATAGTCTTTTATTTGGAAACGTATATGACTTTAATGACCTGTAATTTCTGTAGAGAAATTGATTAACTTAATTGTGATTCGTCTTTTTTTTTTGTTTATTTATTTGTAGGTTGTTTGGTAGTTTGATGGCAATAACAATGAAGATGGGAAGATAAAATAAAGATAAATACTTAATAACCGCAAGATGGGTATGTGGATACCTTGTAAGTCACAATCGGAATAAGTAATGTATGAGTGAGTTAGAGAACTAAAATGCAATGTATGAAGTTGAATTGTATGTTTGTTTTTTTTTGGATACCCTGGGAGTTCTCTTGGTAGTAGGGTAAAATAGATTTTCCTTATCCTCAGAAAGGAGAAGCGAAAAAAAAAGAGGAAGCAAGACTATCGCGATAGTAAGTCAAACACAAAAGAGCAAACGGAGATCTTTAAAAACAGCCACAGCTTTTGATAGAATAGTTGCACTTGTTGATCAAAGTGATATTAAATGTAGTAAATATAATAAAATTATCGTCGTCAGGTAAATAGAACAAATTATCTAAGTAATTAATCTCGTTTGAGTCACTTAAGTGATTATAACAAGGGTCACGAGTTTGTTTGCAACTAGTATTATCAAGTGGCGAACGGTATAATCAATCGATCAACAAAAGCAAATCTATATATGTAATATATAAATGGGAATACTAAATCGCAAGTTATCCCCTTCAGAATTATTTCAAGTTAGTTTGATGTTTAAGAAACAAATTTTAACAACTTGATGCAAATAGAAAGAAAAGGAAAAACTATGTTGTAAACTGGTCACTCAGTAAAAGGTGTGAGACCTTACAACAAAACGAATCAATAGATTTTGGTTAGTTGGATCAGCTGGTTCTGCATACAACCAATCCTCACCCTAAAATAACAAGGAGTTGCGGAAGAGCGATAAGGTTGAGCTTGTTAAGGATAACTGATGCCGCGAAGAGGAGCTTAAATGGATAACGATAGAGGGGCACCAAACAGTAACGGAAGGGATAAAGAAGTCATATTTTAGAGACATTAAAGTTGAGAGAAGAAATAGGTTCAGAATTGCAATACAAAAATGAATTATTTTGGATGGACTAATGGATGAATAACTTTGCAAATGGTCTAAATAATCTAGGTAACTATGTAATATACCTTGTGAATGTGTCCAACTACGTAGAGATTATATTGGCCCTGAAGCTGTCGTCGCTGTCTCAGATAAAGTTCCATCGTTATCGTTTTATTTTCTTCCTTGGCTCTCGGATTTTCTTTCGTTGATATGCAGGACGACTGTAACTAACAGTTGGAGAGTGGGTTGTCCTTCAGCAAGGAAGGAAGGAAGGAAGGAAGTTTAATGTACAAGGCAAACAAAAACAAATCGACAGTACTTTGTGTGGATATGAATTGCAACTAAAGGAAGTAAATATGTTATCCAAGCCGAACTTTAGTGTGAACCTACATTGGAATACTTGGAAACGTTCCTTCTCTATTAGATCATGGTGGTCCCTACTGTCGCGACATAATCCGAAAATCGCACACGCTCCCCCTCCACAGCCCCTCCTGCAGTAGTGAGAATCGAAAACTTCAACACAAGACTTCACAACGCGACTTCTGTGAGACAACTTTACTATGAAGACACACCACTACTTCAGTCACATGCAGTGGTATTGGTACATAATTACTGCAACTAATTTCGGTACCACGTTGTACAGCTTCATCTTAATATTAGATACTCTAGAACAAGGTATGGAATGCAATATCGCAGAACACATTGGTAATGGACATTGGTCGTATAGTAGTTTATCAGTCCATGGTTGTTCTTACAATCCCCACTCCTTCTCCCAACAATTATGTATTGTTAATGTTGCTCGTTTGAATTCACCCTCTGGAATTGGATCTGCAATTGTAAAAATAAGAGCCTCGTTTTGCAAATTACTCTTTCGGTTACGGAAATTGACTCCAAGTCACAACATAGTTGGCGCTCAAGGTGTATTACTGATTAGATAAGACCAGATCCCGCATTTTTTGTACATCTTACTCCGAAGAATCATCTCCACCCCAGACTAATCCTCTGTGGGGGACTTGAAACTCCTCATGATTGACGGTTAGGTACAGGACCCGTTAATTCCTTGCGCTTGTGTTATTTTAACATTAGGAGAATCGGTTGTGAGGTCAACTAGTTTCATATCAGCCTTTCTGTTCGGGAATGTAATTGGGGCGTCTTGGAGTCACAATGGTATCCCAGATTGTTGGTTTATGTTCCTGTTCCAAGAAACAATCCTGTCTCAGAGCAAAGCAGTTGAAATTTATTCGAGATACTAAATAGTGTGCATTTTTCTGTGAGTCAAATAGTGGATTTGGCGGGGGCCGGCGCGGAAAGTTTCCCAACAAGGTATACAAGAGGTGATCCTATACCGCTCCGCGCGAGCCATTTCATGGAGACTCCACGTAGTGGCTCTCCACGAGTAGCGGCGGGCATTAAGATCAGTTAGGCGCATCTCTCGCTAAAAATGAAGGGCTTCTTTATCTTCGACTGGGCTGCGAGTCAAATGGGGCTAGTTGACTCGACCTTTAATGACTGGGAAGTAAATAAAGAACTTAGCACAGCCAGAAAGTGAAGAGAAGTTCAAAATATTTGTAAGAGAGTCATTTCATTCACTTTTAATCAGAGAGATTAACCATTGTGTTATTCCATATATTCATATTATTTATTTCAGAAGGTCCCACCAAACCGTTGAAGATCGCAGCATCGATATGCGCCAATGAAACCCATGACTCGTGGCACTGATGCGAAAAATGGCCCTCTCCAATAGAGCGAAAGACACAGGGCTCGGAACTTGAACTCAGCAGTTGCACAGAGTTGCAATAAGTCAGAACTCCGTTAGTTCGAGTTCAATACTGACATGGCCAAAGCTTTTTCTAAAGTGACCAAACAGTACCCCAATTGATATCCCACCAAATAAACAGCCTCATACTAGTCCCCCCGATACAGAGTAAGTCTTAGTATTTCTAATTGCAGCCTCCTTTCTCTACATTTTAAACCCCAACTCCATCAAATACAGAATACTGCATATTGCAAAGCAAGTGTAACTTGTGAGATCAGAGTGGTTTCCCTTTACATGAATGCAACAAACTAAGTACTCAAGCTTAGCTCTAAAACAACACTACTCACATCATATTCTTTAATAATTGCGCTGGCTTCATCCAATCAAGAATATTATAGTTATTTAAGCCCCATAGATCTTGTGACACGAGCTCAATTTCTTCTAATTAAAAGTATTGAGAGTTACAAAAGGACTCAATGTTTGAATCCTTAGTGGCTACTCTCCTTAACCAATTTTTGGGTTCTTACATCGAAAACTTTGATCCTAAACAACTTAATATTGGTATTTGGAGCGGAGATGTTACCTTAAAAGATCTCAGATTAAAAAAGGAATCTTTAGATAAATTTAGGCTTCCAATTGATGTCAAATTTGGCCATCTTGGTGAATTAACTTTACAAATACCTTGGTCCAATCTTAAGTCTAAACCAGTTAAGGTAATTATTCAAGATGTTTATTTGTTAGCATCTCCTATAATCTTAGAAGATTTTGATGTTGAAGAAGATATTAGAAGAGAATTAGCACTCAAACTTGAAAAATTAGCTGATTTAGAAACTTTAGAGAAAGCATCAGCAGAGAATCTGAAAATATCTTCTGACTTAAACAATAATGAATCGTTCACAGAGAACTTGGTTACCAAAATAGTTGATAATTTACAAGTTACGATTAAGAATATCCATGTGAGATATGAAGATGATTCAGTATTAACCGAATTGCCATATTCTTTAGGTATTACTCTTAATGAATTGTCCGCCGTCTCCGCTGATGATTCTTGGATTCCAAGTTTTATTTCAATTACTCAAGCATTTACTCATAAATTATTAACCTTAAAATCTTTAAGTTGTTATATGAATACTGATTCGTCAAGTATATACACTGAAGATTCACAGGAATTATTAGAGATATTTACTGCATACATTGCCAAAAATGAACTGAATTCTTCCAATTCAGACATACAGTTTTTGCTTAAACCGGTCACTGGGAAAGGTAGAATAACTGTACATAAATTAGGTGCCACTGAGAGTACACCTCATATAAAGAGTGAATTATTTTTTGAAGAATTCGGTATAGATTTGGATTCACAACAATATAGAGACATTCTTTGGACTGCTTCTAAATTCCATTGGTATATTAAAACTCAAAAATTTCGAAAATTTAGACCTAAGACAACCGTGGAAGAAGATCCAAAAGGATGGTTCCGATATGCAGCCAAATCAATCTTAGATGAAATCCATGAAAGGAATTACAAGTGGAGTTGGGAATATTTTGCCAAGAGAAGAGATCAAAGGAAAAGCTATATTGAATTAAGGAAGTTACAACTTACAGGGAAAATTTTTAAACCTGAACAGGCTGAGCAAATGAAAGCTTTAGAGGAAGAATTACCCTTTGAAGATATAAAATTCTACAGATCACTAGCCAGATCTCAAATTCGAAAGGAACATCTTGTTTTACCTTCAAGTGCAAGCGGCACTACATCCACCGTTGCAAATAATTCCAAAAGCGGAAGCTGGATTTCATCTTGGTGGGGTGGTTCTCCAGCTGCTACTACAGAAGTAGCTAGTGACAGCGAAGAATATGATGAGAAGGGAGAAGATATGCAATTGTCAGAAGATCAAAGGAAAGCTTTTTACGATGCAATAGAATACGACGAGTCGAAAGAACTTTCAGAATCTGTTGATTTACCAAGAGATCGAATTAAAGTTGAATTATTAGCAACTTTAGAGAAGGGTGGTATTTCAATTAGAAGGAAGAAGAATGAACCTAACTTGGCTGAAATAGTATTTGAAGGATGTACTACACAGCTCTATCAAAGACCAGATTCTTTCCTAGCAAACTTCCAACTACAGGAGTTTAGAGTGGAAGATGGAACAGAAACCACTTTGTATAAACATGTTGTGAGTGTCAAACAGTCCCATTCTCATATGCATTCTGCGACCAGCAATGTCCAAAATGAAAATGAAAATGATCCATTTTTCAAGATCTCTTTTGAAAACAACCCATTGAACCAAAGTGCTAATTCTATTTTACTTGGAAGGTTGAAATCAATGACAATTTTCTATAACCCACATTTCATTGAAGAAGTTGCCAAATTTTTCAAACCACCTAAAATTCATTTGGATACTATTGGTGCAATTATGAATGCCGCTGAAGCTACAATGGAGGGTATATCAACTCAAACAAGACTTGGTCTACAATATGCTCTTGAGGAACATAAAACAATAAATGTTAAGTTAGATTTGCAAGCTCCACTAATATTTTTACCTTTGGATCCCAAGGACTGGAAATCTCCAGTTGCTATTTTGGATGCTGGTCATATCAGCGTTGTTAGCGATTTAGTTGATAAAAATAAAATTGACGAAATAAAATCGAAGGCTAATTACACATCAGCAGATTGGAAACAATTGAATACCTTGATGTATGATCAGTTCAATATTCATTTACAAGATGCGCAATTCCTTGTCGGTCCAAACATCAAAGTAACCACGGAACAATTGCACACAGAAGATTCTAATCGTTCTGCTCTTATACTTGACAAGTTGAATATAAAGTTAACTTTAGGTCTTTCTATTATACCCGAGGCTGTGACTTTTGCCCGTTTCAAATTAGGGGGTGAAGTACCAAATATTAAACTCACTTTAAATGATTTCCAATACAAAACGATTATGAAGATAATCGATAAAGCAATTCCAAGTTTTGACGATATTGATTCTGATGATTTGAGCGTCTTTAATTCGTTTGGAAATCAATTAGGGAACAAAGTAGCATCAATAGAAGATTCTCTTCTCCAATCAAGTCTGCTTCAATTGGAACAGAAACCAACCCTCAAGACTCCAAGTGCAATTGAACAACGTCTATTTGAAGTTGATTTCAATATCAAGTTGGTTCATTTATCACTATGTCGCTGCATTGATGGAGTAACACTTGAAGAAGAATCTTTAGTAGATTTAGTCGGTGACAATTTGAAATTGTTTATGTTCAAAACTGAACCTGATTTAAAGCTCACATTATCGTTGGATGATGTGAATATTCTAGACTTTATTGAAAAGTCAGGTATTCCTGAGTTCGAAAAACTAGTTACTTCTAACAATTTCATAGAAGATGATGCTAAAGTAGAACAGAAGGAATTATTCAAAGTTGATTACGTTCGGTCATTAAGAAAAGTCGAATTTAATAATAAAGAGATAGAGGTTTTCGATCAAGATATTAAATTGAATATTGCAACTTTAAAGTTCGTCGTCAATCGTAAATCTGTTTTGAGTCTTTTGAATTTCGTTTTAAATACATTCACGGATCCAAATGCAGAAATATCACCAGCAGATCAATTGAAACACAATAATGCAGACGATGATACAACTTCTCCTGAAAGAATTAACGTCGAGGTTTATTTGGATAGTATTATCGTTGTATTGAACGAAGATGGTCTTAAATTGGCCACCATTCAATTGAGTACAGCTGATATCTTTGTAGTTGTTTTACCAGAGGCAATGGAAGTAAGAGGGAAACTTGGAGCCTTAAGCTTACACGATGAAGTGAATGATGGCTCACCTAGAGAATCCATGTTGAGAAATCTTATGAATATTGAGGGTGATGATTTAGCAGAATTCACCTACAAGACTTTTGACATTGAGACTAATACGAATCCATTTAATTCACAAATCAATTTCAAATCAGGCTCAGTTAGAATTAATTTTGTGGAAGATGCATTCAGTAAGATTTTTAACTTTTTGAGCCAATTTCAAAGAATGAAAGCTATTTATGATAGAGCAAGAGAAGTTGCAATCAACCAAGCAAATCAAATCGATGATGCTAATAAGATTCACTTTGATATTTTAATTCATGCACCTATTTTTGTTGTACCCAAGCTTGTCATCGCCACATCAGATACATACGATCAAGTGATCGCTCATTTTGGACAATTGTACATTAACAATTCTTTTGTCTATGGTGATTCAAAGCAGATTATTAATAACATATCAGCGGGTATTAGAAATATCAGTTTGTCGTCCATATTCCATTTTGGGGATATTCGACAGACATCTGACATAGTTAATGATTTGGATATCACTTTTGGAATAAAATATATAGAAGAATATCAGAAAGATAACACAACTGTTGTGATTGATGGTAAAATGCCTGAAGTGGATTTGAAGTTAACTGAATTACAACTAAAGTATTTGATATCAATATCTGAATCTGTTACTCGCGTATTTGATACTTCTGATCAAGTTGAAGATTCGCTAGAAGAAATTGAAATTGAAGCTGCGGTTGCCAATGCAGTTGCTGCTCATAATAATAAAAGCAATCAAGATTCTTCTGAAGAGTCTAGTCCTGAAACTTCAGCTATTGGCAAATCTAATCAAATTGAAGATATTTCTATACCCTTGGATCACAAGAAAGTGTCTTTTAATTTTGTTGTCCCAAGACTTTCATTAACAATTTACAATGGCACCAAAAATATTGAAATTATTGAAGATAAAAAGCTATCTTCGTTTTCATTAAATGATTTGATTTTATCTTTCACGATGGCAGAAGATACTCATTTTGTCTCAGACTTGAGCTTAGCTTCTTTTGTTGTTAAGGATGTAAGGCAGGGAACAACTAATAAGTTTAGAGAAATAATCCCTCCTTTGCATAATTCGAAGAAACAATTTGAATTATCAACAACGAGCAATGGATCTGTTGATAATAAGAATATCACGTTTATTCTTACAGTAGAGAATCCCCAAACAATTTTAGCTTTAGATTATTTGTTTGAGGTTCAGACATTTGTTGAAACAGGAACAACTCCAGACAAGTCTGCTTTAGATGATCTAGAGTTAGACGAAGGTGAAGATGAAAGTGTAACCTCTTCAGAACAGGAACCAAAGCAAACTAAAGTTGTACAGCCTACTTCAACACAGCAGCAAAATATGGGATTTTCAGTTAATATTTCTAATCCAACTGTTATACTATTAGCAGACTCTAGTAAAGAAAATACAGAAGCTATTGTGTTTAAAATTGAGCAGATATTAATAACAAGTCAGAATATATTATCTTTAGCCGCAAACAATATTGGTATGTTTCTCTGCCAGATGGATGACATGAATAATAAGAAGTACCGAATTATAGATGATTTTTCTATTTCATTTGCTCATGACTCGAGAGGTTCCACTCCTACTTCGTTTTTAACTAATATTCAAATATCTATTGATCCCTTACTTATGAGAGTTTCCTTGCGAGATATTCGTCTTGCCTTGTCTATTTTCAATAATGCATCTATCTTGTATAATGAAGCTCAAGCTAAGAATGCTGGAACCTCAAAAAACAACGAATTCAATTTTTCAGATGATTTCAAAAGAAGATTATCTCAGTACGCGCCAACAATCTTATCAAACTTTTCTGCCAAATCACATAAGCAAGATCTAATTATTGAAAGTGAGATTATAGTCAAAGGTGAAGAACTCAATGGTAGCGTCGGGGGAATTAGATTTGTGCTCATTGGTGATGTTCATGAGCTCCCTGTTCTTGATATGAGGATCAAACCATTCGAGTTAAGAGCTATTAATTGGTCTACCGATTTAAGTGCAGAGACCCATTTAGAGCCTTTTATTAACATATTTAACTATGCTAGGTCGTCGTGGGAGCCTTTTGTTGAACCTTGGCTGATTGCAATTTACGCATCTAAGTCCCTAGGATCGTCAGAATGTATAATGATTGATGTGGTTTCCAGAAAGTTGACTGAAATTACTTTGACATCCCGTTCTATTGCTTTACTATCTCAAGTTCTTTCTGTGATTACAACAGATGAAAATATAAAACCTAGGGGTGCCGACAAGCCTTATCTTATTGTTAATGAAACCGGTTTTGATCTAAAAGTTTGGAGTGACAAGGAACAAAAAGAAACTGAAATTGTTATCAAGAATGGATCTTGCATTCCTTGGGAATTCGAAGATTGGAAAGTAATTCGTGAGAACCTTGATACAGTTAGTAAAGGTATACTTGGGTTAAAGTTCATCGATTCAGATTATGACGAAATCACTGGAATCTCTGCAACAGGAGAAGGAGAAGAGTTGTACATGCTTTATCCTCCTGTAGGTGGGTATCACAATCGTCTTGCTGTAGAAGTTACTTTAGGACAAGATAACGTTAAAACGGTTTTATTGAAATCTACCGTTGTGATACAGAATGATGCAGAAAATGCTGTGGCTATAAGACTAAGGGCTGAAGGTAAAGATGATGTTAGAATGGTTATTGAACCTCAGGGTCATGGATCATTACCAATAGATTATGTATATACGGGCTCTTTACAATTTAGTCCCCATATGGATACTCATTACAAATGGTCTAATCAAGTTATAACCTGGAAAGATCTATCGAAGGGAGGAATTTCAGTAAGCTGTGACACAGAAGTCAAGGATGATGACTCGAAGTATTATTATCAAGTTGAAGCTATTTATGACAGAGAAGAACCACTTGCTTTGATATACCCTCATATGAAAGTAGTCATTTCTGCTCCCGTGGAAGTGGAGAACTTATTACCATATGATTTAGATTATCGGTTATACGATAAAAATAGTCGGAAAGATTGGAGTGGGTCCATTGCAAAGGGTGTTAATACTTATATTCATGTGGCAAGTTTGAAGTGCCTTTTACTTCTTAGCGTCGAACCAAAGAATTGTGAGTTTTCTAAATCAGAATTTGCAGTTATAAACACTCCCGTGGATAGTGAATTCAAACGAGAGAATACTTTGAGCTTGAAACATTCCAATGGCCAAAGATTGAAACTAAGAATCCATTATGTGAAGAAGAAATCTAATAGTACTAGTTTAAAAGCGGTAATTTATTCGCCGTATGTGATACTTAATAGATCTGATCAGAATATCATTGTCAATGAGAAGAACAATCTTATGAAGTCTAAATCAGGAAACGAGCTTGCTGATACGGTTCCGGCTATGTTTTCTTTTAATAAATTTGATGATAGAGGAAGCAGAATTTTACTTAAAATTGGTGATTCACTTTGGACTCCTCCATTAAGTCTTGACGCTATTGGGCAATCAATTTCTACAAAGGCCCAAATAAATGGAAAGCAAACCGAGATGAATGTTGGTATTACTATTAATGAGGGAGAAGGTAAATATAAACTATCCAAGATCGTCACTATTGCACCTAGGTATATCTTTAGAAATACCTTGGAAGAAGATGTTCAAATAATTGAAAATGGATCGATACACCCTCTCACAGTTAAAGCGGGTGAATTAAAACCATTATATGGATTAAGGCGTATCGAAGATAAGACCTTGCTTATTAAATTTTGTAATTCAGTTAAGCCTTGGTCTGCTCCATTTTCCATAGACGATGTTGGACAAATCTTTGTTAAGGTTTATATGGATAACGTTGGTCAAGTACTTCTTAAAGTGAATACTATAATTGAAAACTCCACTACATTTATTCAAGTTGAGAATTCTAATAATCATTGGCCATTTTCAATTCGAAACTTTAGTGATTCAGAATTTTTCATTTACCAAGGAGATCCAAATGTTAATGAAAATGGTGAAGTAGTAAGACATGATACCCCTTACAAACCAGTATTCTATAGAATACCTCCAAAAAGTGTTATGCCATATGCTTACGACTATCCTAAGGCTGTGATAAAGGAACTAATAATTCGATCGCATGACAGAGAACGTACAGTTAACCTTGCAGAAATAGGTAATCTTAAACCTTTTAGACTACCACCAACCCAAGATCTTGAACAAGTGATTGTCGATTTAAATGTAGTGGCAGATGGACCAACTCAGTCATTAATTATCTCCAACTATGATGCATCGGTAAGTTTATATAAACTAAAGTCAGGCAATCCAAGCTCGACAACATCGGTTAACCAAGGTAATTTTGAAGCATCTGAGAAAGATGAAAATTATCATACAAAGATAATTACCAAGTTTGAAGGTTTTGGGATTTCTTTAATCAACACAAGATTTCAAGAACTATGTTACATAACATTGAGAGGTTTGGAAATTCGTTACAATGAATCCGATATTTATCAAACTTTGAGTGTGAAATTAAAATGGATTCAAATCGATAATCAATTATATGGTGGAATATTTCCAATTATCTTATACCCAAGTGTTATTCCAGAATCTGGTAAAGAAATGAATAATCATCCTTCGTTATCTGGATCCATATGCAAAGTAAAGGACGAATCACATGGGGTTTTGTTTATAAAATATGCTACCGTCTTATTACAAGAAATGACATTGGAAATAGATGAGGATTTCTTGTTTGCTTTGATAGATTTCACTCAAATTCCAGGGGCAACTTGGAATAAAGAACAACGAGATGTGTTGTGTGAAGATGATGTTAAAATCCCAGAACCCAAGTCTTTGGACGACAGTACGGATATCTATTTTGAAGCTTTACATATCCAACCAACATTGGCAAACTTATCGTTTGTTCGTACAGAAAGAGTTAACGTGGAGGATAAGACTTCTTCCCAGAATACTTTAATGTTTTTCTTCAATGTGTTGACAATGGCTATTGGAAACATCAACGACGCTCCCATTAAGTTGAATGCACTTTTCATTGAGAATGTAAGAGTTCCAATTCCCATTTTAGTCGAATCAATTCAAACTCATTACGGACAAGCCTTTTTCTATCAAGTTCATAAAATTTTAGGATCAGCTGATTTTATAGGAAATCCAGTTGGGTTGTTTAATAACATATCTTCTGGGGTACTTGATATTTTTTATGAGCCATATCAAGGTTTTATTCTTAATGACCGTCCTCAAGAGCTTGGAATTGGAATTGCTAAAGGAGGGCTTAGTTTTGTGAAAAAGACTGTATTTGGATTTTCAGATTCTTTTGCTAAAGTCACTGGATCCCTTGCAAAAGGATTGACGGTGGTTACATTGGATAAGAAGTTCCAAGAACGTCGTAGATTGAATTTGCGTCGGAACAAACCTCGCCATGCTTTATATGGATTTTCAAATGGAGCAAATTCTTTTATTGAATCTTTTACTTCTGGAGTGACGGGTATGGCTACAGCACCTATCGAAGGAGCAACAGAAGGAGGAGCAGCCGGATTTTTCAAAGGATTAGGAAAGGGATTTGTTGGATTACCTACAAAGACTGCTATTGGAATTTTTGATTTAGCTTCAAATGTTGGTGAAGGAATTCGGAATACCACAACAGTATTCGATGCTGAAGGTTTAGATAAAGTTCGATTACCAAGATATATTCCATTTGATCATGTTATTCGCCCTTATTCTCAAAGAGAAGCTCAAGGGCAATTTTGGCTTAACTCAGTTGATGGTGGAGTGTTGTATAACGAAACATATCTTGCACATCTAGTATTACCAGGGGAGGAAAATGCTATATTAGTTACGTTTAGGAAAATTATATTGTTCCTGATCAATACATTAGCCAGTGAATGGATGGTTCCATTTGATGAAATCAAGTCAGTGTCTATTGAATCTACAGGAATAACGATTGGACTTAAAAGTAAGAAGGAGGGCCCCTTCATTCCAATCCCAGAAAAGAAAGCAAGAGCTTTTCTTTTTGGTCGAATGGGAGTTGCAGTTCAAGAGTTTAACAAGCATTGTCAGATTGTGTTATAGATTTTTTGTATAGATGTTATTATATTTATTAGTTATTGAACCTTTAATTAGATTTATGGTAACAGAATTGATTACTTGTAGAGCCGGAGATTTTGCTGATGTTTTTCATGAAAGTTGAAGGATCTTCAAAGCCAAAGTACTGCTGTTTGATTTGACCAACCGCTATAACGCCATCGCTTGTCTTGATTATTAATTTAGGTTCTTGCTCTTTGCTTAATTGGAATGTTCCACATGGTTGGTTGCAAGTGAAGGGCAGTTCACCGATATAAGGAGCAATGTCATCTAGTATGACTTTATGGAATTCTTCTATTGGTGGAAGGTTCTTCTTCTTTTGTATGAAACAAGATTTATAAGTATGCAATGGTCCCAACGCATCATTCAACCGCTTTATAGATCTATTGGAATCTTTATCCCAATTTATTTGACTTGCACTAGGTAGAATTTTAGGAGCGAGCGAATATTTATATCTATCAGAGGTGATGATCGTACTGCTTGGATGGTTATTTAAGTATAACTGCTTTGTTAACACCTCATATAATAGTATGCTACCAAGATCTCCAAGTTTGTCCAAAAGGGAATGGTAATTATCATTCTCTAATATTGGGATTTCTTCAGATTGAATTACAATTGATCCTTTGTCAAATTTTGTAGGATGTAAAGTTTGAATCGTTACTCCCGTGACTTGATCATCATTCATCAATGAATATTGAATTGGTGATGATCCAGAATATCTTGGTAATAAAGAAGGATGCACGTTAAGTCCTCCATACCTTAATGAAGTCAAAAATTCCTTTGGTATTAGTTTACCGTAAGATACTGCAATTGCTAAGTTTGGATTAAGAATTTGTCCAATTTTCACAGTCTCTTCATTGGTATCAGCTCTGTGAATTGTAAGATTGGATTGAGAACCGAAATTACCAATTGGTACATCAATTAGCTCTCTCCGTCTACCCTTGGGCTTGATACTTCTAGTAATTACATCTATACTTGAGATTAAAGAAGTATTGTTCTTACATTCTATGACTTTTGATAATGCTTTGACACTGAATGAGTCTGTACCAAAGAATGCAATTCGAAGTGGTTCAGTTAAATTTTTCACTTCATTAGTCAGTAGCCTTCGCATGAAGAATCGCGTACATGCTACCATTTATCTGAGGCTGTTCTTACTTTCATCGACCATCAACAAGGCTTACACCAATTTTCATTCAAAAGAAAGTGGGACCAAAAAAAAAAAAAAAAAAAAAAAAAACCAAACGATCAGATCAAAGTTTTGATGCCCGAGATCGTTCATATCGCCAAAATCGCATCCAGTGGGGACTCCACTTTGGTTCAAATATTTTTTTCTTCTCCAGATATCAAAATACAGATAATATTGTGGAGTTCACAGACCCCTTAAGCTTAATGAAATTGGTGACATATTGATATGTCAGCTATTAAGAAATCATTTTTGCTTCTATCATGTACATTTCTAGGACTTATATGTGGTACTTTATATCTTTATTCTAGTTATTCACCTCAGTTCGCAGGTAAGCTATTTTATTCTGCTACTGATTCTTCCAGAATTGCACTTTTGGGTACAATTGGTGTAGCTGTAGCAGGTCCAATTGCTGGTCGTTTGGTTGATATACATGGCTATACAATATCTTTAATCTTGGGAGGATCATTTGTAATTTTGGGATATTATGGTTTGAAATTACAATATGATCTAATGCATTCAAGTGTTGATTTATCGTCATTTTTGGTGTTCATGATTGGATGTGGGTCCACTTTTATAAATTCTGCTTGTATGAAATGTTGTGCAGTAAGTTTCCCTAGTATTAGAGGAGTTGCAACTGCTTTACCATTGGCACTTTATGGTTTAAGTGCATTATTCTATTCAGTTATAAGTTCATTATTCTTTACTGATGATATCTCCAACTTCTTAGGGTTCTTATCTTATTCATCTGGTATTATATTAGTGATATGTTCACCAAGTATCATATTAAGCGATTTGGATCATAGATCAAGACGAAGAAATAGACCCAATGCTATAGTAAATACTTTAGGTGATATAGAATTATCTACTTTGGCTAAGAAACCACTACACCATCAACACCATCAACTGGGTTACTCTTCTTCATCTTTAGGAATGGACAATCATTCGATTGAGATTGGTGGAATGTCTCTTATTTCTGATGAAAGATTCTGGCTAATTTTTTTCATCCTTGGTTCGTTGGCTTCTGTTGGTCAAATGTATATTTATTCAGTTGGTTATATTGTCAAAGCTTTGATATCATTCGGTCATACATCTACAGGTATAGAACTTGATTCCGAAACTCACTCCAAGATTTCTATATTAATTCTGCAGAACCAGCTGTATCAAGTTGGACTAATATCCATTGCAAATTGTATTGGAAGAATTGCTTCTGGTATATTGGGAGATATGATTACCCAATCATTTCATAAATCTAGATCTCTTTTGCTATGTTTTCCCGCAATTGGGTTATTACTTACTCAAATAATGGGTTATACTTTCCTGTCATATCAAGATTTATCGTTGCTATCGTTAGTAACAGGATTTTTTTACGGATTTACTTTTTGTATTTTGCCAATTATCGTTGGTGATACATTTGGAATGGAGAACTATTCACTAAATTGGGGATTTGTTTGCTTAGCTCCAATCGTTCCATCATATTATTTCACCAATTTATTTGGCAAGACTTATGATTTAAATTCACAACTAATTGATTCAATTGGTTCGAATGCTTGTTTATTAGGAAGAGAATGCTATAGTTCGGTATTCAAGATAACGATCTGGGTGACTCTGATTACATTACTTGCAGTGGTTGTGCTTAATTTCAGGAAAAGAATAATTAAATGAGATTCAAATTCCAACATGGATCTTCAAATAGAAGATTATAGAGTGAAGTGAATACTAATATAGAATAATATACATCTGAAGCAGATAAACTTTTTGGTTGGTAGATACTTTACAATCGATTGTAGCTTCCAGATTCAAACAAAACAACAAAAGAAAAGGAAAAGAAAAAAAAAAAACATTAAACCAATCTTATAAAACACAGAATTGGGTTCATTTGGTTAATCGTCGAAGACAACCATCCATGTGATCCTTTAAGTAATGGCTTGTGGTGGGTTGGTCGACACGCTAGACAAAGCGATAGCAGAAACAGTCTCACCTTTGTGTTAAATGTGAAAACAAATCTCAATGTGTAGCCACAACCACCTAAGAATTGTTTGAGCACAACTACGTATTGAGATCAAATGTATATATGGATATATAGAAGATCAGATACAAATAAGTTCGTCAATTGATACAGAAAGTTGTCATGAACAGAAGTAAAACTGAAGGACGAGGTGAAAGAAATAGGTCTAAGGGTAAATATAAGTGGAATGCTAGTGGGAAACAAAATTCTGTGGAACAAGCTCAAGATGCAATTGATAACGACAAACTTAAGCAAAGACAACAAAGATTTTCGAAAAATGTCCCTCGAAAAGATTACGGATTTGTTAGCAGAGGAGAAGATGATAGGTTACAGAAAAGTGAAGCAATGCAGAAGAGCTATTTTGATCAGATTATGAAAGATTTCATAACTTATTGTAATGGACAAGAATTGCCCAAGACCATGAGATTACTAATTGAACAAAGAGGATTGACAATAAAAGAACATTCAGACGATAAGGGGATTACAGGAATTGCAAATGTAGTGAATGGTATAGATGATTCTTTATCATATTCAGCTTTAGGTGCTACATCGGATGATTCAGATCCAGTATCTGATAACTCAATAGGTAGATCAGATCAAGGAACAATCGATTCTATTGACATACCTACCATTGATTCAATATTAATTTCACTCCGTAAACTTCGAGAAGCAATGCTAATTAGTAAAGCTAATGAATTCTCCAAGAAAGTGTTTCTTTTTGCAGTAAGAATATCCACCGTTATAGGGAAATATCAAACTTATATTCCCGGTATTAATTATCTATTAGAAAGGTGTGAATCATTACTTGATGAATTAGAAACATCTGAGATGGCAACTTTACTTGCATTACATCTTGCGCATTTCAATAATGACAATGCAAGAGCAATAGAAACTTACTTCAAGTATAACATTCAAGATCCAAAGCTACTTAGTACTTTAAAATCTTGGGCTACTGAAGATCATTACACTTGGATTCATAATTATAATAGTGAAGTTGATGGATGTAAAAGTGCTATTATGTCTACAGGGTTACCTAAGATTATTAACAGATTAATCAAGGTGTTTAGTAGCGCATACTTCACGATGGAGAAGGATCAATTGGAGGGTCATTTTCTTCCTACTGGAGTGACTTACTACGATTTAGTGAAAGTTTATGGATGTGGATGGAAAGATAATGGGAAAGTAGTAACTTTCAGAGAAAGGGGTAGGGGAGGTAAGTAAATAATAATGTCATAGGCAAAAATGAAAAGGGTAACGGAAGAACAGAATAGAGAATGGTAATAGAGTAGGATACGGGTATCAATAAAAACACAAAATAACAAAAAAAAAAAAAAAGAAGAAGAAGAAAAAAACTTAGTAGCTATGGCACTATCCTAAAAATATTTTGCAAATTTTTATCAGAGATCTGTGCTCTTACTATCAAGAAGATGTACTTCTGTTGTCTTAGGTACTGTAGAAATAAAGCTCAAACGAAGGGTTCTGAATTCAACTTGCCCAAAGGCTGCAACACAACTTTGTCCTGATACGGGTTGTATGCAGTTCTGTAGTAATCATTTCTGGTCCCTAGCCATATCGAAAATTCGAGGACTACGCAAGAAAGTAAAGTGTACTTTTAGAAAGTTTTATCAACGTAAACAAGTTTTATTTTCATCCAAATAACTGTAATATATATCCAAAGTGAGTTTATACTGCATTACTACCACAAATTACACATAATGCTGCAAGAACTACCTGCAACGATCAAAATAGATGACATAGCCTCGGGTCGTATAGATCCAGAAATAATATATAAAGAGCTTGAAAGGTTGAAAGCAGAAATAAATATTCTTCGTCATGATATGTCATTATTTGTGAAAGCGCTTTCAACAATTCCTACAGGTCAGAATCAGCAGGTATATTTCCGTATGGTAGAATCAAGATTAAAAGTAGTACAGGCCAGTATAAAGGAGTATTACTCCCAATATGTGAGACTACTTCCAATCATAAACTTGGCGCAAATCAAACTTGGGCATGATGTAGAGATAGTATCAAACTCTGCAACAGTGAAGGGTAATGGTACTAAAGGTTCAATATCTACAGAGGTCAAGAGAAATAGCATATCCAGACCCAAGGGAACTGTTAATCAACCAATTGTGTTGTAGATTGGTATGTTACCAACAAGTTGCAATTGATAATTCTAAATGCGCAAATCCTGCTCCCCTCCCCCCTCACTTTGGCCAGCAGTTTGTGTTGTTAGCGGCCATTATTTTTCTTTGTGAGAAAATTAGGGAGACAGAGAAAGCTTCGTTAGGGAGAAATCAATGGCAAGCATTTCAGGATTTAGCGCGCTAGCCCTCCAAACAGTTTCCTCGATATTAGTGATTTATTTCACATACATGTAACCTAAGGACGATTCATACGATTTATTACCATCCAGTTCTGGAATAGTTACAACTTTTTTGGAAAATTTTAAATATCGTTTTCCTTCACTACCTGATCTTTAATCTATTACTCAAAAGAATTCATTCAGTTCAAGAAACTAATATGAAGGTCCGGATCTCACAGGTTGCGAAAAGTTACCCTGAACTGACTCATTTTGAAAAATCTCGCTAATCTCATATAAAGAACCAACCAAGAAGAACCGAACTGGAGAAGAATAATGTTTTCAATCTCCATATATATATATATCTAGTACATATACATATTAAAGAAAAAAAATATCAATGTCCACTCTTATTAAGGAAACGTTTGCTAGATGCAAGAAAGAAGGACGTAATGCTCTAATCAATTTTGTTACAGCTGGTTATCCAACTATTGATGACACCATACCAATTCTTAAAGGAATGCAAGAAGGTGGAGTCGATATCATTGAATTAGGAATTCCTTTCTCTGACCCTATCGCTGATGGTGCTACAATTCAAGTTGCCAATACCACTGCTCTTGAAAATGGTATCACAGTTGCAAAATGTTTAGATCTTGTTGCTCAAGCTCGTGAACAAGGCATCACGGTACCAATTATTCTTATGGGCTACTATAATCCAATTTTAAAATACGGTGAACAAAAAATGATCCAAGATTCTGCAGAAGCTGGTGCTAATGGATATATTGTAGTTGATTTACCTCCTGAAGAAGCTTTGAAATTTAGAGGTTTGTGTACTCAATTTGGATTGTCTTACATTCCTTTAGTTGCTCCTGCCACCACTGATGAAAGGTTAAAAGTTTTAGGTAGCATTGCTGATTCTTTTGTTTATGTTGTTTCTCGTATGGGAACAACTGGTGCTGGAACAAGTGTTACTACTAGTATCACTGAATTATGTGAAAGAGTTCGTAAATTTGTTGGTCCTTCAACTCCATTGGCAGTTGGTTTTGGTGTGTCAACTAGAGAACATTTCTTAATGGTTGGAAAAGCTGCTGATGGGGTAGTTATTGGTTCGAAGATCATTACTTTACTTGGAGATTCAAATCCAGGTGACAGAGGTAAAGTTGCTTACAATTATGCTAAATCAATTTTAGGTGAAGATTTCGTTACCAATGCTCCAACTTCATTTACTATTCCAAAACAAAATTTAGGTTCAATTAAAGATTCCAAACCAATTTTCGAAGAAACTCATAAATATAATCCAAGATTTGGAGATTTCGGTGGCCAATATGTACCAGAAGCTTTACATACTTGTTTAGCTGAATTAGAAATTGCTTTTGAAAACGCTGTTGCTGATCCAGATTTCTGGGAAGAGTTTAGATCTTTGTACTCCTATATTGGAAGACCTTCATCGTTGCACAAGGCTGAAAGGTTATCAGAATACGCTGGAGGTGCTCAAATTTGGTTGAAAAGAGAAGATTTAAACCATACTGGGTCTCATAAGATTAATAATGGTTTAGCTCAAGTTTTAATTGCAAAACGTCTTGGAAAGAAAAAAATTATTGCAGAAACTGGTGCTGGTCAACATGGAGTTGCAACTGCCACTGCTTGTGCCAAATTTGGATTGGAGTGTACCGTTTATATGGGAGCTGAAGATGTTCGTCGTCAAGCTCTTAACGTTTTCAGAATGAGAATCTTGGGTGCTAAAGTAATTGCCGTAACCAATGGTACCCAAACTTTAAGAGATGCTACCTCTGAAGCTTTCCGTGCTTGGGTATCCAATTTAGAGACAACTCATTACATTGTTGGTTCAGCTATTGGTCCTCATCCATACCCAACATTAGTTAGAACTTTCCAAAGTGTTATTGGTCAAGAAACGAAGAAACAATTCAAAGAATTAAACGATGGTAAGCTTCCAAATGTTGTCGTTGCTTGTGTTGGAGGTGGATCAAATGCTACTGGTATGTTTTCTCCTTTTGAAAAAGATGAAGAAGTGGAATTGTTAGGTGTAGAAGCTGGTGGAGATGGTCTTGATACTGAACGTCACTCTGCTACTTTAACTGCTGGTATTCCAGGTGTGTTCCATGGAGTTAAAACTTATGTTCTTCAAGATGAAGACGGACAAGTTCATGATACTCATTCTGTTTCTGCTGGTCTTGATTATCCCGGAGTTGGTCCTGAATTAGCATTTTGGAAATCTACTGGACGTGCCACATTTATTGCTGCAACTGATGCTGAAGCATTACAAGGATTTAGATTGTTATCTCAACTTGAAGGGATTATTCCTGCTTTAGAATCTTCTCATGCTATTTTTGGAGGAGTCGAAAAGGCTAAAACCATGAGCAAAGATCAACATTTGGTGATTAATGTGTCAGGTAGAGGTGATAAAGATGTTCAAAGTGTTGCAGAGATTTTACCAAAGCTTGGTGAACAAATTGGTTGGGACTTGAGATTTGAAGCTGATCCATCCAAGTAGAAGTCGAGAGACTGAAGAACGGTAGATACAAAGAATAAAAATAAACAAAAAAAATCTAAACTCCACCCCCTAAATAAATACGTTGCGGGCGATTACCTTATATTATCCAAGTATTTACTTGCATTTCATATGTAGATACATAAGATTTTAAAGGTTGTACGTTGTCTGTCATAGTTCACCTTCACTCTGGGGAAGATTTGTTCGATGTAGTCCAGGAATGTGTTTATATGCAGTGCAGACCTGCTCTTGTTTACTTAAGTGAGTTTACCAGTTCTCCATATTAAAATTATAGAATACAGATTTATTTCTACACCATGACAGATCTGTATCCCAATTCAAATGCAAATGCCCTGGTGGCACAACTAGCCAGTCTTCTCAATGTTGATATTAACGAACTGACTCTCTTATTATGTATAAAGCTCTTGGATGAAGGTGTGGATCCAAAACAACTTGCAGTGAGCATTCAAGACATTCAAAAGGAAACAAAACGCTTCTTATGATGAGTGGAGTTGTTGCTATCAATGGTATAAGTTATACTACCTGCTACGTTTTAAAGCTATGGAAGATTCTAAAATGGATGCCATGACTTTTTTAGAAGGACTACGTATGGACCTGAAAGATCGAATGGTTCTAAGTAAAATACTTTGAATAATGATTATATGATGGATTATGCAAAACCGCTCTTCTTCTTCTTCTTCTTCTTCTTCTTCTTTAATGGTCTTTGTTGACTCGATTGTGACATTCTCGTTTGTGAGCTTCCAATATGAGAACTTTGTGAAGGTAAACGATTGACAGTCTGTGATGTCAGCACTATTGATTCTTGGGACAATTGTTGATTTTCTGCGCTATCTGATTGATCAATGGTTTGTGAAAGTGGAGATGCAGTATAGAGTTTATTTTCTTGGGATCTGAGCTGTGTTAGTCTTTGTGAATCATTTTGGGAAGATCCATTCACGTTTAATCGTGATCTTTTTCTACCTGCTTTCTCTGGCGATACCTGAGATGATAATCTTACTGTTGGCATTGAGGAATTTATTATATCAGGAATTGTTGCTTGAGATGAACCCCAATTATTCTCATCGATAGGTTCGTTTCGTTGAATATCTGATAATTGAGTGTCATTATCCCATTTCCCCAATAAGTTTTGAAGTTTTCTAGGACTGCTACTTAATTCAGTTGGGAATATTACCTCATATCCAGATCTATCCGTTTCCAATCTAGACACTTTCAATAAACTAGTACCAAGTAAAATTGCAACATTCTTTACATCGTCTGCATCGTTGAATTTCTTGAGTTGTCCTCTATTGTACAACTTTTTGATGTTTGAAAAGATCCCGGATAATTTTCCTTCATTCAAGCTTTGAGGTATAATTTCATGAACGAATGAATCTCCATTGGTGAAGTTAGTAAGCAGCAAATCTTTCTGCTTATAAAAACTTGCAAGTTGGTCAAGCATAGAATCTAATTCTATGAGATCTCCAATTTGATCTGGTGGGTTTTCTACAACATCTAAAAGTGATAGATAAGATGTGTTGTAGGTCGCATCAAGATGATTTTGTATCTTCGGTATCCCATTTCCCAATTTGTAAGCATAGTCTTGAACTGCTCTACTAAGTGTTTTCGGGATTTTATCTGTCTTAGAAGAATTAAGTGACTTCATTATTGGTTCTAAATCTGAATATTTTAGTTTCTTGAAAAATGCAGTTTTGGAAGAATCTTCTGCATCACCAGAAATTTCTAGGTTCGATATAATTCCTGCTTGACCAACCGCATCATTCGAACTTGAGCTTTGTATCCTACTTTTAGGAATATCGGTGTATGCTCGGAATAAAAGAGTCAAATCTGTCTTGAAAATGAACATTCCAAAGGTGAATGGATGTTTTAATTTGACATTTGAATCTGACCCAAGCTCTTCATTATCGTTCAGTGATTCAATGGAATCTTCATGATCTATTTTCAGGATCGAGGTATTCATGTTAGGCAGGTAAAATTCTTTATTTAGTTGGGTCATGTACAACTGGTGTATAGAACCAATATTATTCATCCTAACATAATATGGATCCTGTAAACTAAAGGGCCTATCATCTTGAATCCCTAACGTGTATACGAATACCAAAGTACGTACCTGAGAATACACCAAGCATAGAAATTTATCTTTCTCATATTCTGTTACTTGTAACTTATAGGAAGGATCGTTTTCATCAAGAAAATGCTTCCAAGAAATCATTCTCCTCATTGGCTGAGTTTCGATCAGTAACCATATAAGCTCTTTCGATGTAAGCAAGAATGCGTATTTGAAGTTTGTTGGACATTGGTGGAGATCTAGTATCGTTGACCAGCTATTAGAAGTAACAATTTTCTCAGATTTTGGATCCGATGTATCGGAAATGTCTATCTTAGTTATTGAAGATCTTGTAGAGATGTATAAGTGATCTTTCTGAGAAGACCATAAGATTCGTTTCCAATTAGACAATTCCCCGAAATCTTCAATCAAATTTATGTTTCTAATTTCTAAAGATATCCCATATTTCACTCTGAAGTCCGTATGTATTCTATATATGCCAAAGTTTCCCTTAGTATCAGTCACTGCAAATTGAGTATAATCCCAAGGGTTAAATATGACATCAGCAAAGTCATGATTTGATATTTCAGAGGTTTCAAGTTGACCAACAATGTATGCTTCAACTCCCGCATCAGTGTAAGTCGAAGCTCGAGTTCTATAACAATTCAAGATATAAATGGTTGAATCGGTACGAATTAACAAATATGAAGGAATGAAACCAAGATCAAGGGCAGATGAACTAAATTGAATTTGCTTGATTGGTTGTGAAAATTCAATCTGCAATGGTAAACATTTTCTAGGGGTCCAAATGGTTTCTTTGCTATTGATTTTGTTCTTAATAACTGTATTTTTGTTTCGATTTATAACCGAAATATTAAGTATCGATCCACCACCTCCTGAGACATAAGCTATGACTTTAGCATACTTGGTGCTATGTTTCATCCTTAAATCGTGAACTTGAAAAAGATTTCCTAAAGTAGGAACATAAACTCTTGATGAAGTAATTTCACGAGATTCTATAGCATAAGAGTTCAATATATCTTGAGGAACATAAACATCGTTAAGGTCATCAGAAGTTCTTGGATTCAATTCTGGATCTAGTACAATGGGGTCAGATATTAGTCGAGTAGATTTTCTCACCTCATGTAGAATGGGAGATCCATTGATAATCCTTGGAAATTTTACGCTGAATTCAGGATTGGTATTAGAAGAAGACGAAAAAGATGATGAAGATGATGAAGGTATACCTTGTCCATGAACCCCATAACTTAGTTGGCTTCCTAGGCCATTTTTATGGGGCCACATTCATGAAAATGCAAATGTGATATTCCAAAATTGAGATATTCAGAGTGTCCAATCAATAGACCAATAATAAACAAGAAACAGAAATCTGATATAACGTAGTAAGAACAAAAATAGAAAGGCAATGAGCTATTGTATTTTTATGGTCCATATCTTTTGATGAGCCCAAATCAAAGATGAGATCTGAACCGCACAAAATGATTTTGAAAGAAAATGAAGAATTCGGATTCTGAAAATCAACTCCTACTCGACAAGAACGTTGAAGATTCGAAAGTTCTGGGTGATCGCCACAAGAATTCTAAATAGGAATCAGGAATTACAATCCAGAATATACAAAACTGGTCTTTAAGTTATATTCACCATAAGGAATTGATTCTCTTGTGGCAACTAATTGAGTCTACTCGTTCACTACCCATATACTTCTGTCTATTGCTAATTATAACGTTACCTTTGAAGAAAGAGCACTAGTTTTCTTGCCTGACCCTCATTTTATATATTATCGTACAGAATTCATCATGCAATATCATTTACTAATACTTTCTATCTTGCAATTTCTATCGATATTTACTGGAATCAAGGCAGGACCTGAATTTAATCTTCATTCTGAAGACGTGGATCTAGAAAGTCAAACTGATAACAGCTTAAAGGACCAGTATGAACAATTCTCTAGAGATTCCTTATTATGGGGCCCTTATAGATCTTCATTATATTTTGGTATTCGTCCAAGAATCCCCAGATCTTTATTGTCTGGTTTAATGTGGTTCAATGTTGACAATATGCAAGGAATAAATAGTCTTAGACATTTCTATGAACAACATGATAATATGAAGAAAGCAAATTGGATTAATTATGATCCCAGAATTGGTGGTAGACAAATTATTAGAGATGCTGATTCACATGTTACTATTATAATTGACTTTATTAAAAGTGAAGATGGAAAATCCTGGGGAACTAAGATTAAGGCAAAGCCTCATAAAGGATATGAAGATGTAAAGACTTCATTTATTTGGTATTCAGGTCTTGAAACTGATCAAGGAATTGACACTGTAGGCTCACCATTTGAAAAGGAAAAGTTAAATGGGTTTTTCTCGTTGGATAATGCTATGGATCCATTAGGTTATAGCCAAGACTTGAAGATTTCTGGTATAAGTGAGAGCTTGGGTATTTTTGAATTGGAGATTAATGATGGACCAAAAACAAATATGCATCCCAAATCTGAATTAACAATTTCTGAACTTGATCCACAATTAACTCATCATTTATCACTAAGAGTTCCTAATGATAAAGTTTGGATTGCAAAAGATATCTTCTTAACGTTATTACAAGACTCAATTAAAGATTTACAAGAATCTTTCCCCGATAAAATTGATACTTTCCCCACTGACCAACTCTCTATAATAAGAAATCTACAAAATTTTGAAGGTAATTTACATTTTGTTCAAAAGACTTATCAAGGAGAATGTGAATTTGATGTTGTGTTCAATAATGCCTTGACTCCTATCAATGATAAAATCACATTTCAAAACATCAACTCGAAGATTCAAAAGGGTTTTTCCAAAATAAATTATAAATTCGAAGAGCATTTCCAACTCTCTAAGCCTTTCAACACCAAAGAATTTGAGTCTTTTGCAAAAGAACTACTTTCTGGTCTTTTGGGAGGAATCAATTATTCATTTGGTAATCATTTGGTAGATAGGGAAACCATTTTCGACGATGAATCATATGAAGAAGTCAGCTTAGTTGGAACTCTGGAAGGTCCCTTTGAACTATTCACTCTTGTACCATCAAGACCATTTTTTCCAAGAGGATTCTATTGGGATGAAGGTTTTCATTTACTACCAGTATTACAATATGACACCGATTTATCGCTTGAAATTATTAAATCTTGGTTCAATCTTATTGATGATGATGGTTGGATTGCAAGAGAACAAATTTTAGGACCAGAACTGAGGTCAAGAGTTCCAGAGAAATTTCAAGTTCAAAGTCCTGAGATTGTTAATCCTCCAACTTTGATGCTTGCTTTCAGTAAGGTACTTGAAACCATTCACCAAGGGCTAAATGATGATATACAATTTGGAGATATAAATGAACCACAACAAGAAGAAGAGTTTGGAGACTTTGATCAACCTTCAGAGCAATTTACAAAGTATCTTAATAGTGGTCAAATACATAATAATTATCCCGAATTATTACTTGACTATTGCAAGGAAATATACCCAAAACTCAAGAAACATTACAAGTGGTTCCGTCGGAGCCAAAAGGGATATACTGAAGAATTTGGAAGAGAACATTTAAATGAATTGTATAGATGGAAAGGTAGAACATTAACTCATTGCTTGGCAAGTGGACTAGATGATTATCCAAGACCATTGCCTGCTGATATTGCGGAGTTAAACGTTGATTTATTATCATGGGTTGGTGTCATGACGAAATCAATGAAAAAGATTTCCAAAATTCTTGATTTGAAGGAGGATTTCGAAGAATATAGTTCAAATGAAGCTGAGATCTTGAACAATCTTAATGAAATCCACTGGTCTGAAAAGAACAAATGTTACTGTGATGTGTCAGTTGATGAAGATGATGAAAAGATATATTCTTGCAACAAGGGTTACATTTCATTATTTCCCTTTATACTCAAGCTTATTTCAGGAACTGACGTGATCAAGATTGAACACATTATTGATCTCATTGCTGATCCTAACGAGTTATGGTCCCCTTATGGTATCAGATCACTTTCTAAATCAGATGAATATTATAAAACCGGAGAAAATTATTGGCGTTCTCCTATATGGTTGAATATCAATTATTTGGTTCTAGAGTCATTGCAACATTATAAAATAGAGTCCAAAGATTATGTCTCTGCAGAGCTTGATGCTAAAATATCAGAAGTTTACCAACAATTGCGTCTTAATCTTGTTAATAATACATTCAACCAATGGAAAAAGACAGGATTTGTTTGGGAAAGCTATAATGACGATACCGGAGAAGCAAAGGGAGCAAAGAACTTCTTGGGTTGGACTTCTACCATTTTACTTATAATGAAGATGCCAGCTACTATCTAGAGATCGAGACGGTAATAAATATAGATTATTCTGGAGTGGAGTGGTGGAAAGTTAACTCTGTTAGACCCGCGGATTGGCAAATATGTTTTATTTGTACTCCGAAATCATGAGACAGTCTGGGGACCACTATGATGGTAAACAGATCTTATGGTGTGCTCGCTCACGGTGTCACAATTGACAGAGCTGAAATTGAATTGTGTTTACACAAATGAACACAGGCAGTGAAAAAGAACAGACCTTCTCATTGAGATAACTATTTTGCCATTTCTTCTATCATAGATACGGATAACGGGAGCAAAATATAAACAACTTGGATTATAATATTAGAACATAGAACGAATAAATACATACAGAACTTTATGATTATGACTAGAACCAGCAGCATTAAAAAATTCTATAACTCCTTTGTAGAGCGTAAGAAAAACCTTATAATCATCCAAGAGCATTTGATGAGCCAAGGTGGGAAGCCAAGGACCGAAAGTGAACTTATATCCAATTTTAAAGATCAAATTCTGGAGATAAATATCAAGCTATGTCTAAAAGATTTGACTCTGAAGCAAAAGGTGATGATGAAGAGTTACAATAACACAAAATTCTATTACATCAAATATCAAAACGAAGCAACCAAAGGAGTCAAGGCACTTGATAAATTAACTAGTACCCTTGATGAATCAACTTTGGAATTGCAAAATTTAAGAGCAAAAAAAGAAGAAACGAGCAAACGTAAGTGATCCATAAACATAAATTTCATATTGGATGAATGGTAAAACTGATGAAAACGAGTCAATGAAGTCAGTATTTCAAGAGACTCTCTCTGTTGGTTCCCATTCTTTTTTTTTTTATGTAACTCATAAACGTACTTACTAACTAATATCAGAGCTTGATGGAATCAAAGTCATCCCTACAAATACCGAGTTGATCCAAAATTTAGAAGAAGTAGAAAGGGAATTAGAAAACACTAGATTGATGTTAAAAGAGGTTGAAAAGAATGCAACAGTTTCAGAATATGAGCTTTTCATCACCAAAACCACTGGCAAATACGTTAAGAAATTATGTGAAGAAAGAAGAACAATTGTAAGTGATACCTCTTACATGATTACTAACCAATATTATTACTAACTTTTAGTTCTATCAATTTGTTGGACAACTTGTATCAGATGTTAAAGATCCAATAATTCCTCCAGTAAGTACAAAAACATTCTCCACCACTTCCTCCTCCCCCTCCTACTATTAATTCAATTTTGAGATTCGATTGAATTCTACTGAATTTTCCCATTTCTAACTAAATTCAAACTTTTACATACTAACTATCTTTTCCAAAGGAAAAAATTAACATAGAATGGCCCTATTTGAAAGAAATGGAACTGTATGTTGATGAAGCAGATATCCAATTTCTTTAACTGCTAGCCCAATTGATGTTGCAACATTCTTTTTTTCAACCTGAAGTCCCACCCCCACATATAATGGTGGACTGTATATAGTATTGCTTAAACGATTTCCTTATCTCATACAAATCCTTTCAAACACATCCATTGATATATTCTTCTTCTTTCAACTTAATCCATGTATTCACAATCAGCTAAGTACAGGATAGATTCTCTTGTGTTGAATTATTTCATTCAGGAAGGGTATCAAGAAGCAGCGATAAGTTTTTCCAAAGAAACTGGTATTGAATTAGATGTGACTAAGAGTAATGATCCCTTAAACAATTCCCCTTCCCAGAATGTATTAGTCAAACAATTGGGCTCCATAGGATCCATTAGTGATTCCAAATTTTCTGAATTGATCGATAACTATTTTGAGCAGGATAAATTAAGACTGGAGCAGCTGAAGGGCTCATTAAAAGAAAAGAATGTAGATCAAGAATTGTACCATGGTAATTTTGAACCTTATAGTCCATCTGATTCTATGTCAACAATGTTAGGCAATCAAATATTAACTGGTTATTCTACAATTAGTAGAAGAAAAGAAATCAAATTACTTATACTCAAGGGATCGATTACCGAGGCTATCAATAAAATTAGCGAATACTTCCCAACGATACTTGATACAAATAATCTTCTATATTTTAAGCTATTGAGACTTAATCTTATAGAAATGATAAGGAATCATAAACTTGATCAAAGTGTTACTACTGAAAAAGAGAAGAAATTTTTAAATGAAGTATTAACATTTGTGAGAGAAAATCTAATTAATAAAGTTGTTCATCTGACCAAGTTATTGAAAGAATTGGAGATTACCATGAGTCTTTTATGTTTCAAATTTGATCCTGAAGTGAAGAATATTGAAGAGCAGGTAGATTTACCTGAAGAATTGAGAAATTTGTTTAATTTATCATTGAGAAATAAGTGTTATGGATTAGTGAATAAAGCAATCCTAAATCTTCATACTGAAGAGAAATTTCAAGATATAAGTAATCGAAGAGATGGACAATTGGTAGAGTTTAACTTAAATGGTGTTGAATTACGCAAAAAAGCTCATGATGCTATGGAACTAATTGGAAGTGATTATGAAGGATATAATGGAAATATTTCTTTTAATATTGAGAAAAATGGAGTATCATCGGCAAAGGATAATGGAGAATCGGATGTCAATGCGAATGAAGATGAAATAGTCAAATTGCAAGAGCTTTCATTGGATTCTAAATTAGAAAAGATCCTTAAGTTATGGACAGTTGTTGAGCAACGATTACTTGATTTGAATATAATAAAAGAGAAGAGATACAATTTTAGTGAAGAATAAAGATTGCAATGTTCAATTCTTTGATTATAAGCTATGTGAAAGAAAGACAGAAAGAAAGAAAGAAAGAAAGAAAGAAAGAAAGAAAGAACAAAAAAGTGAACTTTGGTCAAAAATTGTGCACCTCTTGCCAGCAGCTATTATATGCTTAATACACCATGAAACAGCCAATGGAATTCCCTGTCTCTATATGACATTTACTTAGATACTGGTTATCATAAGTAGAGTCCAAACATGAAGACCGATTATTGAAAATTACAACATTTTTTTCGGTCCATGAAATATCTTTATAGTTGGAAATGAATGGAGATGTCTGAAATGTTGTCAAGATCTTTGTTCTGAGATGAGAAACAGTTGAACCCCATTCTGGAATTTCATTCATCTCGAAATCATCGGGACTAAACTCAAAATTGTAGATAATTGGAATCTTGAAATCAGTGAATTCATGCTTTGGAACCCAGAAATTATGCCAAATTCTACGTAAATATGATTTACTAGCATAATGATAAAATTCTTTTAAATCTTTTAAATTTTCACTTTTGGTGACATTTAGCCTTATGTAGACATGAGCACAATGGACTGGGATCTCTTTAAATATGTTTTTAGCATGATACTCCCATAGTCCTAAATAGATACCTGACCAATATAACACCTCATACAGAAGTACAGTTATGAATAAGATTATAAGAATGTAGGTAATGAACTTGCTTGTTGGACTTGCAATTAAATCAGAGGTGAATTTATGAGAGGCTAAGTACTGATGAATAATTGAGTTGAGCTCTTTCCAAAATTCTAAGTCTAGGTATTTAGACATGATGATATCTTATGTGAAAGTTGAAACACCTAATAGAGTGACTGGACTGTCTTTTATTCAAGGTAATGATCCAATTGAAGTAGTTTTGATTCACTTGAATAGACTCTGCTCTGACCAACTTCATGCTCCAATAACTCCGAATACGGATTAATAGAATCTTGAGGGTATGTGCAGACTGCTCGTATAGACTGAACGACATCTTGTGGTCCAGGTCAGAGGAAAGGTATATGTGCAGGATACATTTTGCAGCCAAAAGGACTAAACTCCCACCTGTTGCTTCTGTCCCCACTAAGATAACTCTTCTTTATTCATTTCAACCCTTCAAAATTAGACCAATCATGACCACTTCTTTTGAACTTCGCAAATTCTCTTCTTTGAAGCTTACAGATTCAATGTCATGGGTACATTTTCCTCAGAGATCACATCTATCTATGCAATTCCTGAATCTTGAAAATGATAACATGAAGTTAAAGATAACCTGGAGAACAACAATACTAGTAAGAAACCACCAACTATACTATTTTAAATAATACTATATTTCTTTTGCTCTATAAATATCTATAAAAGATAAAAAAAACTAACTAAGTCAGGAACAAGTGGAGTTTTCTTGTATACCAGCTGCCTTGGATATGCTATCAATATCTGCCAACGTCAGATATCCTTACGTTTCTATAAAATGTATCACCATGAAAGGAGTGATTCATAAAAGATTTCAAGTTGGTTTCAATACATTCTCAGAGTACAATAAATGTGTCGAATTTCTTATTGAATTAGGCCTCACGGTGAAGGAACCTGCCAGCACCTTGAATCCTCAAAGGATGTACAATACCTTTAAAAACTGGAGCCAAGGATCGCAAGTTCCTCAACAAATCCAATCATCTCAAATTAATGATCAAATTGAATTGTCTCAACAACAATTTCCTCTAGTTGAAAATTCTTTCAACTATCCTTCAGTAGACTTAAAAGATAATAATCAAGTTGAATCCATGATTTACCTAGAATCACAGACTCCATTTCAAGTGATCGCTGCAGATCAACTGTTTGAAAGTCAACTAAGCCTTGGTGTGAACAACGCAAATACTCTGATTGATTCAACTGTAATTAATGACGGTGATATAAATAAATTAGATGTTCTTGCAAATATATGTGATGAAGAATTGAAGCAGATCGTGATTGCTAAATTAGAAAGTTCTGAATTCATCAACTTTATTGAAAGGTTAGACAGAATTTTTGAAATGGAAAAATCGACCAAAGATAGTCTATGATTCCAAATCAATACCATTAGATCTTCCATAAAACTTCACCCACCTTTTAACCATTAAGCCATCTTCCAAAATAACGTCTTCGGGGATTATTTCATATCCAAATAACTTCGGTTTCACATGAAACATTACTGCCCAGTATAGCACGCAAACTGAAAGGCACAATATTGCAAGTAATGGATATGCTGGCCAGTTTTCCAATCCTTTAGGATTTGGACTAACACTTGATGTTAAAGGGGAAACAATAAGATACAAACTAATAAGTAATGTGAAAATGGACCCAATCATGGTAGACTTTATGGGGGCTCTGATTTCAGAATATTTTTTTCGTATTATGTAAATTCCAATAGTGACCAATGCAGTGAAAATTAGTTGAGGATACCCTTCAAGAGCAATAAGATAATTATAAATGTCTCCTTTTGGTGGTAACATTATACAAACCGTTGACAAGAAAGCACTCAATAACAAAGTTGGTAATGGGGATCCATATGGCCAGTTTGATGCCATGAATTCCAGAAAGGGTAAAAATCCTTCTCTGAAAACTTCCTGTGACACTCTTGAAATTGTATAAATCACCACTAAAACATTACTTGCAGATGCAATAGCAATGGCAAATGCTAAAAAATTCTTTCCTAGCCTATAACCTAATACTTTTTCAAATAATAAAGAGCCAATAAGTTTCCCACCACTTTCAATTTCATCACCTGGAATCACAACCAAATATGCTACATTTGTAAAGAGATAACTTATGGTGACAAGACCTAAAGAAACGGGACCTGCAATTTTAAAAGTTCGAACTGGATCTTTAATTTCCGATGAAACCGTATGAACCGAAGCCCAGCCACTGTATGAAAAGCTTGCTTTAATAACGGCACTTCCGAAGGTGGCAGCACTGAAAGTAGAAGAGGATCTGCTTTTGAAAAAATCATTCCATTCAAGATTGGAATGGATTTTATTAATAGATTCGGGAAAGCATACCAGGTAAATTCCAGTTAATGTCATTATAGCCATCAAAAGTAACTTAAGCCCTCCAGCAATATTTTGAATTCTAACTCCATGATGAACACTGAAACCATGAATAACTACTGTAACGTAGATAAGAGCTAAAGCTACCAGTCTTGTTTTATAATCAGTTGGCTCAATACCAATGGAATGTAAAAAATATTCACCGAAAACTAAAGCATTCAGTAAAGTGAATCCAAACATAATTGAATATAATGAGAATACAACACTGAAAAGATAGCGAGGCTTGGGATAAATAAATTCCAAGAAAACTTTGGTACCTCCACTTCTTGGAATGATAGATCCCAATTCAAGATAAACATATAATCCAAAAAATGCTAACAAAGCAGCTAAAAGCCAAGCTAAAAAGAAAAAAAATGGGGATCCTCCAACATCCTGATATATACTAGCTGGAGTAGCAAAGATACCTGATCCCACTATTCTACTAACAAACAACACAATGGTTGAGAAAACACCTAAATGACGGCCCTGGGGTAAATCTTCTAATGATTGTAAATAAGAAATTTGTCCGTTTATTTCAATAGACGGTCTAATATATGCATCATCTTTTGAAATTAACGGCTCTGCTGAATTAGTTGAACTGCTGTCTCCCACTTCTTGTGCTTCAACATCACATTGATTAAGTTTAAGATAATCGCCTGGCATGAATCTTTGATTAAAATTGCAGGATATAAATAACAGGTCAGTTGAAACAAACCGATTACAAGGTATAAACAAAAGAGAAAAAGAAAGGAAGATAGATAAATGAATTAAAAGGTGGAACAAGCAATGATCCTAGTTAACCGATGATTAATCATCCTTGCAATGATAACAGTGGTGGCTCAAAAAGATGAAGATCAGTTCTGGCGCGCAGGACCCAAATACGTCCCTGCAGGGTGTATAAGGGTTTTCTTGCCATGGGCCATCCATACCCCATACTTTTTACTTCATTTCAATTACATGCCATCATCATATTTAATATGTTTATTTATACATATATAAAAAGTATGGAGCTCCAGTTATCATTAGTAACGAGATCCTGGGTTCTATATTTCAAGGTGTATTTCTTTTCTTCATTCTTCTTTTTTAAGTTTTTCTGTTTCCAGTTGTAGTTTGAAGTTCAAAGTCTTTTGTTTGTAGTTCAGAGTCTTGGGTTAGAAGTCAGTTACTTCTTATTATTCTTGTTCTTTTTGATCACAAATGCTTCTTTGGCTAACTTAGTAAGAGATTCAAGTTCTCCACTATTTTCACACATACTGTAGAATAAGGAATTCTTATCAGCAATTAATTTGTATGGATCTTCATATTCAACAACTGTCCCAGCATCCATAACTAAAATCTTATCGTAATCAATAATGGATCTCAATCTATGAGCAATGGTTAAAATAGTAGAATTAGAAAATTCATCCCTAATGGTTTGTTGAATCATTGCATCTGATTTATAATCAATGGAGGCAGTTGCTTCATCCAATAAGATAACTTTTGGACTTTTCAATAATGATCTTCCTAAACACATTAGTTGTCTTTGACCCTGTGATAAATTTCCTCCACCTTCGGTAACCAGAGCCTCAAGGTTCAAAAATTTATTCTCGTTTTCTCCACTTTCGTTAGTACTATCTAAACTTTCTTCTGCTCCAATTAAATTGACTCTTCTTAATGCTTCAAAGATTTGCCCGTCAGAATATTGATCGAAAGGATCCAAGTTGGATCTAATGGTACCAGAAAATAAAGTAGGATCTTGTGGAATAATTGTAATTGCTTGACGTAAGTTACGTAAACCAATCTTAGTGATATCAATTCCATCAATCTTGATACTTCCAGTCTCTGGGTCAATAAATCTGAAAAATGCAGTAATGATTGTTGATTTACCTGCCCCGGTACGACCAACAATTCCAATCTTATTACAAGGTTCAACATCAAAGGAAACATTTTTAATAACTCTGGGTAATTCAGGTGCATACCGTAAAGAAACATCTGAGACTGAAATTGCACCATTTTCTGGCCAACTAGGTCTAGGAGCAGTTTCTTCAATTTCATAAGGAGGTTCTTGTTCAATTTGAAGATATTCTTGTAAACGTTCAACGGAATTCATATTCATTTCAACATTAGCATAAAGACGAACAATCCATAAAGCACTTTCAGAAAATGCAATCGCATAAGACAAAGATAAACCAGCCAAACCAGCATCGATCTTACCAACTGAAATCATGATAAATACTGCTGAAAAAAACATAACCAAAGATCCGACAGCATCAACACGAATAGATAACCATCTATTTGCAACCCATAAATAAAAGAAAGGACGATTATTATTATCAATTGCTTGCAAGTTATGTTTCATGAATCTTGGCTCAACACCATATGCCCTAATAGTTGCAACACCGCTTAATGACTCTGAGAAATGTTGATGAATAGGAGATTTTGTAATCGACTCAAATCTCTTCAATTCTCTAGATGTTGAAAGATAAAAGACACCAATTAAGTAGTAAATCAAAGAAATTAAAACAGCAAACACAAGGAAATCTGGAGTAATAAAGGAAATAAGAACCAATGTTGTTACACATTGAACAACACAAGCAAATACACCTTCAGCAAAAGGAGTCAATTCTTGGTCCACTGCTTCAATATCTTTTGAAAATCTATTCATAACTCTTCCGATTGGAGTCTTATCAAAAAACCTCAATTTTGCTCTCAAGACAGTATTCAAAACTTGTTTGAAAATTCTATTGGAGGCATTAATTCCAAAGAAGTAAGTGACCAAAACTCTCAAAGAAGCAGTCAAAGAATATACAACACCAATGCTACCGTAGACAATGATGTAGTACATAGTCGGCTTTTCTTCTTTAACCATTTCAAGTAACGATATTGGAGATGATACTAGATTATAGGCACCATTGAAAAGTCTAATCATAGGTTGGGATGGAATTTGAGTACCGTCATATATGGAGTTGACTTGATTGAATGCATGTGCAACAACATGTTGGTCAGAAGATTCAAGACCACTACTCATTGACCAGTATCTTAACCAGAAGGATTGCATCATATAAACACTCTGAGATCCAATGAAAATTAAAAGTACTGTTGTCCAAGCGGGCCACCCACCAAATATTTTTGCGTAACCAGCGTAAACGGAAAATGCAACAACACCATCAGCTTTGCCTTCTTCTTCAACTAATTTACCATCAGTTTTAATATTATCATCTACATTATTGGAATCAGATTCAGCACTGGCAGCTTTAAGTTTTGCTTCAATAACAGAATTTTTAGCTTTCAAATCGGAATTTTTGTCTGCCAATTCTTGCAAATTAGTTGTAGATTGATTTCTAGAGTTGATAACTGATGATTTAATCAAGTCATCATCACCTAAATCTCCACTTTCTAATAATATTTCAGGTGTACCTTGAATCTTTACTCTACCATTATCCATAACAACTATCCAAGAAGCTTTCTGTACTGTTAATGCAACATTGTGAGACACTAAGATACAAGTTCTACCTTGCATTAAAGGTCCAGATATACAATTCTCATAAATCCATAAAGCGGTATGAGAATCCACAGCTGATAAACAATCATCTAATAAAACATGTTTGGAATTTGAGTATAGAGCCCTTGCCAAAGAAACTCTTTGCTTCTGTCCACCAGATAAAGTAATACCCTTTTCACCGATCTCTGTAGAATCACCTCCACTTAAAATTTCAAAATCTCTTGTTAATCCACAAGCATCAACTACTTTATCATAACGATCTTGATTAAATGGTGCTGCAAACACGATATTGTTTTTAATTGTATCATTTAACAACCATGCAGCTTGGGAACAATAAGCAACTGACTCAGTCAACCCAGTAAGTGGGTCAATAATTAATTCATCTCTTGGGATTGCACCAGGTAAAAACACGCTCCCTTCGGTTAAGTCCATTTCTCCTAATAATGCTAAAAGTAAAGAAGTTTTACCAGATCCAGTAGCTCCAATGATAACATTTAAAGTTCCCACTTTAAAATCAATATTCAAGTCTCTTAACTTAAAATCAATTTCCGAAGAAGCATTCCAAGAAAATGAAGCATTTTCAAATCCAACATATGGGGAATTTGGTCCACGCTTTTGGGCTAATTGTTCATATTTTGAAGTTTCTCCTTCTTTTAAGAAATCTTCAACTCTGTCAAGGGAAACTTTTGATTGAATAACAAAAGCAGTCATATCTGCTAACTGTTCCAATGGGATTCTTAATAGACTGAATAATGATAAAGCAGTGAAAGCAATTGGAGCAGTTAATTGTTTCCCCTCAACAATAGTATAGCAATAGAACGATAAAAAGGTAATAATTGTAGGAGTCACAAACCAAAGAAACGAACTAACGCACCATAACCAAATTCTTAGTTTCAATTTATATAATTCAGCATCTCTAATGTCTAGAATACTATCATAAAACTTATCCTCCCATGAGAAAAACTTAATGATTCTAATACTTTGGAATGTTTCATTCAACTTCTGAATTCTTTTATCAGTAATTGCCAACATTTCCTTTTGAATTTCTCCAATATAGGCAGTAACTTTATAGTAAGCAGGCAATAACAAAACAATAGCCAAAGCTCCAACAAATGCACTCCAACCAAGTAAACTATATAATAAGGAAATACAAAGGACCAACATCAAAGCAGATCCTGCAAAGAAATGCAAATAACCACAAATTTCTGATACTTTGAATGCATCAATTGCCATTAAATTAATAATAGCACCTAATTCTGCAGTTTTGGTTGTTCCACCTTCTTTAGAACTTGAAGATGAATCTGCAGCAGATGCAATTTCAGAATCTGATTTCTTATTTGATTTTTCAACTTTTTCATCTGAAACTTCTGAAACTGTAATTTTCCTTCTTAAAGCTTTAGCATAAACCTCAGCAATAATAATAGCCTTCATTCTAGCACAAACTCTTCTACCAATAAACAAAGCACAACCAGCAGATATTGAATTAAGCATTTTAAATAATGGCATTGCAATAACAAAACACCAAGCCAAATTTTTGGAATACATTTCTGGAGTTTCAACATATTCTAAAATCTTCTTTAATAAAACAGAAGGGACAAATACTAAAGTTGCCTCTAAAAGAGCCCAAAAGGTTTGGAATCCTAACAAATACTTGAAATGAAGGAATAACCTTAATGTAAAGTTCAAATCATTATAATGAGAATGGAAAGATTTTAAAATTGATAAAGCATAATCATCTTCTCTCAAGCCCCAAATATCCTTCATTTCTAAAGGATGATTATAAGCTTTCCATACCATTTTATTAAGCCATGAGAAGGAAATAAAAGTGAAAATACTTGAAATGTTCTCTGGAGATGGTTGCACACCATCACTGGTTATGTACAATTCTGAAGGTTTATCACCAGTTTTAGAACTAAAATTCAATATTAATAAAATTGACGATAATATGAATTCAATAATATAATAGTTTTTAATGGTTTGAGATGAAAATGAATTAATTAATGCAGATCTGAACGATATGATGGTTGGGAAAAAATTGAAAAAATAAAGAATTGTGGAATGAACCCAGAGCGATGGTAAATAGAAATGCATTTTTCTTAAATTCATCACTCTAATTGAAACAATTATAAATAAATAACTCCAAAAGAACAATTTAATATAAGGTATATATCTGTAATGCTTATAATAATGTTTGAAATCGGAATTGAAGAACATTGATATTGAAATGAATAAATTAGTTATCACCAAGATATATTCTAAACATACTCTCAATCTATCTGGAGTATCTTTGTATACAAATTTAGAGATACCATGAGGAGTACCATCATCATTGGTATCAGATATACGATTTAAATCAAAATGACGTTGCTTTATTGAAAGTTTTGAAACATCATAATCATTCAGTTGATTAATTGATCCATAAATATCTGAAGAAGTTAAAAGAGGTTCATTTTCTGAAGAATGATTAAATTCTGGATTAGTTATTCGATTTCTATCCTTCAAAATATATGAGATTGACTTTGACGATAGTATTACAAACGAAGTACCACCAATGATTAATGGATATAAACCATCCAAGTAATATTTTCTACTGCAATTAGTTATATCATCAAACAGCCACAAGGGGCAATGATTAGACATTTTTTATTTCTATAACTATGAGGTTATCTAGAAAGAAAGTAGCAAAAGAAAAGAAAAATGAGAACTTAAATTATGCAACGCTAGTTGAGAAGGATTGTCCTGCTTTTAAACACAATGATAAAATGGAAGAGGAGCGAAAAAAGGAAAAAGACTAAAGTTTGCAATGCACAAGATAAACGAATTATACAAGAGACTGGCGGTTGATTGATGCCGTGTGCGTCTAATTAACTAGGGCAGGAACACAATATTTTTTTTTTTCTTGTAGCCCTTAATGAGTCAGAACGAATGTCAATTGCTTCAAATTTGATTACGATTGAATTTTTTTTCACTATCTCATTTTGATGATATATTCAATGATATGAGTTATTTGAACAGTTGGTGAGAAGAGGATGGTATGTTTGAGAATGTTACCATGTTATCATGCTATCATGTTATTATTACATCAGTGCTATAGATTTAAAGATTTCTTGTTGCATGGTTCGACGATCGGGTTATGATTATACCCTGTCCTCCGCTTCTCTTGGTAGTGAATCTTACATCCATTTCCTAGATTAGTGGTGCATTCTCTAAAACGAATCACCTAAGAGCCAAAAAAAAAAAATCTCCATTATCAGGACAAAATTGAAAAAAAATAAATTTTCAGTTATGACCAACATTGCCTTCAAAGGATTGCTACAGTGGAATTAAGGAGATTACTATTACTAACTAACGGACTCGTCGCTTAGAATCGTCGCTTAGAATCATTTATTCTAATGTCTTGGGGAATGCAATATCACATTCATTGCTTTGTTCTCTGAAAATTTCACTAAAAACATCAAGTGTGGCCCTTATCTGTAATCGAACCCGAAAATGGAATTGGTCGCACTTTG
>JAKTYG010000038.1:0-66396 GCA_030564725.1 Chernovozyma sophiae-reginae
TGAGCTTCTCTTACATACAACTACTCGTTGTCTTCCTACAAAAGACCCATCAGATCTCAACTTAATAAATACTCTGTGGCAATATTTGGGTTTCGTTTTTGGCTCCTTTTTCTCTCTTCATCAAATAAAAGTTCTAGCTAATCACACAATCCTTCTCTTGAGCAGATTTATCTCCTCCACCTTGATCTCCTTCTCCTCCTCCTCCTCCTCCTCCTCCTCCTCCTGCCGCTTTCTTTCCATTATTTATCTTCAGCTTATACTTTTTAGATTTCTTATATCTATTAACCCATTCCTTGTCTAAAATTCTAGTCAATGCCTTTTCATCTCCTCCTTCTGCTGCTTTTATGTACCAAAGTTGAGAATCTTGAACATTCTTTTCACAACCAATTCCCTTTTCATAAAAATTACCAACTGCATATTGAGCTCTGGTAAAATTGGATTGAGCTGCTCTCTTGGCCCATTCAAATGCTTCATTCTCATCTTTGGGTAAAAATGGTTCACTTCCAACCAAATACCATGCACACATTGCTAACATAGACTCTGGATCTCCTGCTAATGCTGCTTGAGTATAGTAATGAATAGATAAATTGGAATCTTGTGGAACAATCTCTCCAATTTCATAATAATGACCAAGAATCCTTGCCAGTTCAATATGACCAAGAGCTGCTGCTCTACTGAAAAGTTCTAACGCATATTTCACATCCTTAATAAGGATATCTTTAAATCCAGTATAGTATATCTTACCTAATTCATATGGAGCTGCTGCTGTAATTTCGGTTGCAACATTGGATGCTCTTGTAAGCCATTTAATCCCCATTTTCTTGATATTTATATCATTACCAACTCCCATTCTACCATAAAAGTCATAAACTCCAAGTTTGTACATTGCTGCAGGATGATTTTTTGAAGCTGCCATCTTTAAGTATTCAATTGCCTTTCTGGAATCTCTACCAGTTCCCAATCCTTCTTCATAACAATATGAAGTTCTATACGCTGATTCCACATGACCATGTTTTGCAGCGGTTTGGAAAAGAATAAACGAATACTTGTTTTCAATCTTACCTAAAGCTCCTGAACTGTGAGCGTCTGCCAATAGATATTGAGCGTCAACGTACCCTTTATCGGCCAATCTTCTTAAATAAAGTAAAGCTTCACGAAGAAGTTCTTTCTTCAACTTCTTTTCGCTAATGATATTTGAATTGTTATTACTATTGTTATTATTATTATTATTATTATTATTATTATTATCATCATCTGATTGGTTGGCAGGAGATTTATTGGTCTTAATTCTATCAAGGTGTAACGATGAAGACGAAGATTTCCCCTTAATTCCAAGACTTTTCTTTAAATCTTTCTTTGGAGATACTTCTAATGGAGTTGATAATGGAGATGAACCTTGAGAAGAACCAGAATTATCATTATTGAAAGACGACTGACTAAAATTGGTAGTTGTGTTATTGTCATCCATCAGCAAAGCAGTTTGAAGCATATATTGAGCATACTGAAATAAAACTGTTGGATCATTTGACTTCTTGGCATTTTGTCTATACAATTCCAAAGTCTTAATTCTTGGAACTGAACGATTAAGATTGGATCCCAAATATTGTTGAATCAATGTATGACTATAATCCACCATACTAGCAGTATCAGATTTGTCATTAAAAAATGAAGAAGTAGAAGAAACTGCTCTGGAGTGACCTAATTTACCCATTGCGGAAGAATTATGAACTTGGTCCATGTTAGATTCTGATTTTGAAGTTAAATGATTAGCAGCCACTGAATTCAAGTTAAGATTTGTTACCGAAGAAGAAGCAGATAAAGAATTAAATGTTGGAGAAGCAAAATTATTGAGTCCTTTATAAAATACTGGAGGAGGAGATTGAGGGTACATATCTTTATTTTCAGGTATTGGAGAAAACCGTGAACCAGAAGATGATGAACCAGTACTATGTTGAGGACGATGATATGAATTTCTTGGAAGATTGGTGAAACCAAGAGAAGAATTGGTGTTTTGATGGACATTATATTCACTAGGGAAAGGATGGAAATCATCAGGAGTGGAAGATTTTGGATTGGTGGAATTATTGGGAATGGAATCTTGACCATTTACTGTTGTTGTTACAGGATATGGCAGGGTAATAGACTGGCCACCATTATTGGTTCCAGTACGATGATGTAATGAGTTCAGATTGCCGGTAGCTGAGATGGACTGAGGAGCATCGGAAGCGGTTACTGCAGATGAAGTAGCGACAGAAGAGTCGGTAGATGAGACAATAACCGTTGCAGACAAATCAGAATTGGGTTCTGAAATGATTTTCTGACGGTACGGATGGGTAGACATCAATAAGAATCAGGTTAGACAGGGGGGACAAAGGACCAACAACAACGAGGGAAGCGGTCGAATTCGATTGTAGATATATGTGCCCAGATGAGTTCTGTGGTTCAGTAAATGTTGACAAAACTGTACCAGATCAGACTTGATGTTCAATATCTAATGGAAAGAAAGAACCAGTGAGGGCAATTTCTTTATAAGATCAAAAGAAGAATTGATCTCAACGCGGTCGAATCAAAAAATCGCAAATACACAGAACAGAAAAATTGTAAGAGAGAGAGAGAGGGAACGAACTTTCGATTAGATGGACTGTTATTGTAAGTTTGCGACGTAGAATTGAAAAGATCTGTAAAGCTTTCGTCGATAATCTGTGCCACTCAAAAAGAACAGAAGAATATGTTTTGCTAGAGGTTGGTAACTATGACATCTACTTGAACTCTTTCTGAAACAAGGTGCTTGGAAACAAAACTGGGAGGTTATTTTTATTTTTCCTGAACGTTTTCTTGTTCGTGGGGAGAATACGCGCTGAATGTATGGCGGAGGCTCACCCTGATGAGATTCCTGAGCCTCTATTTTTGAAGTGGATGAAAAAGGGCTCGCTGGGGTGAAAAATTTCCAATATTGGTCGATTCAAGTCGGTTAGTACCAATGGATACTCTCTTGTTGTTTTGCAAAAATTCTATTCTGGGCTCCACCGGATAACAACACTCTATAGTATTTCACTTTCTAGAACTTACCAATTATTGCTTGTGGTGCAGAGGAACCTGCAACCGAGACAACGGAATGTTTCATTGGAAGGCTTTGTCTGCGCCCGCGCAACAAAAATGTTTACCGAAGGCTTCTCGCCTGAGCCCGCGCCATATAATGTTCACTATCTCAGCCATCTTTACTGATGTTGCAAACTAGAACAAGTGTTTTCTTGGAAAGTGGAAGACTTCCCAAACTCGAGCGTCGCGAGCCAGACTCCACGTTGTGGCTCTCCGCGAGCAGCGGCCAGCGGAGCGTCAGGAACCCCCTAAACTCAGAACTCTATGGGGAACACGACCGCTCCGCTAGGGCCATTTCATGGAGACTCCTGCGGAGGGCTGTTCCCTACGGGAAACCTTAGGGCCCAATTGTCGAGGGTAGCGAGCCGTGTGGCTGTCCGAGAGCAGCAAGCCGTGTGGCTGTCCGAGAGCAGCAAGCCGTGTGGCTGTCCGAGAGCAGCGAGCCGTGTGGCTGTCCGAGAGCAGCGAGCCGTGTGGCTGTCCGAGAGCAGCGACCAGCGGAGCGTCAAGACACCCCTAATCTCTAGCGGACTGGAACAAGGAAGCGTCAACCGGCTCGCTATCTCAATATTACAACCAGTACGAATACGAGGAGAATATATCCGCAATTTCATCTCGGTAGGACGCTACTGCCCATTCAACAAATGTTCACTATTAGGCTATTTTCCTCAGCCACCAATTTGAAGTTCCAACCCATGCCACAAATTTTGCATCGCGAATCTTTTCACAGCCATTTCGTCTGAGATTGAAGCTACTCTCCATCAATCTGTTTCGATATAGTACACCTTTTTTGTTTGGTTCTTCTATTCTGAAACACCTTCCGTTCATTTGTTTTCGTTAAATTCGTGCTTCTTAATAGGTTTTGTCACTAAATCTCAAATAAATTTACAAATTGAATCCCCAATACTACTAAGGTTTTTCAATAATACGCAACTATACAACATATTATTAAATGTCTTTGTCGACTCTATACACTTACATGGGGCAGTCGTGTGCTGTTCTGTCTTTCCATCACATGAACCACTTTCCTGTTCGTCTCTTCTTTTATAGAGCTGAATGTTTCGTTATATCTCACAAGGTATCAAACCTTCTGAGCACTGGTTGGAGCTTGGCTGAAGTCAGGACGTACGGTCATATTGTCAGTAACCCTTCAGTTCGAACCACGTTCTTCATCGGAAACATTTGGAACTCTGCACCATCACGAGGACGTTTATCTTCTCATTGAACAGTGCTTCTTGAATCAAGTCTAGCAGGAACATGTTGGGTCAGATCAACTGCCACGCACCAACCGGCGCTCACCAACTGGCCCGCACCAACTGCTTCACTCCTAAAATTCCAAACCTTCCCCCTATCCATATTCATGCCTGTGTGCCTATTGCATTCTTTCTTCTTTTGCAAATCTCTACCTGTTTCTCCCCACAACCTCTAAGTACTTCTGAAAAAACTAAACGAAGCTGCAATTATTCCTGCTAGAATCACTCCAAATAGCGTGAATCTTTGCGACCAAAAACTAGGAGCAACATCATCCTGTTGTACAAGTAATCTAGCTCTATCTTCAGGATCTAATAAATCCAAATTTTCTTGAATATTAAGTGGCACTTCCAGTTGATTTTCATTCAGTCTTGAGTTCAACTTCAAAGCCAATTCCTCTTGTTCTTTCCTATGCTGTTGTTCAATATCCAACTTGTTTTGTTGAGCTAACGATGCAAATTGTTTCACGAATCTTTGATTTTCATTAACATTCCATTGCTTACTTTCCTTAGCCAATCTCTTCTTCACTACATCACTAGTATTGATGGAACCAGTGGTGCTTTCATCTCCAGTCATAAACGATAATAAACCAGTTAAAATGGTAGCAACACTCCAAGCAGGGTTCCAAGTATCAGGATGATAATCACTCATCGATAAACAAAGTCTAGTATTACAGGAAAACCTTCCGTTGGGGGTAACCATCGATATCGAAGGAGGTTTGAAGGGATACTCGTTAGGAAATCTAAGCATTCCATGATATTGACCGTCTTGAAATGGAGTATTAGGAGGTCCAGTAATGACAAAATGCCATTCTAAGATGTTCTCATCGTTAGGCTTTGCAATAATAAACGGGGGAGGGTTTGCCACTATACTTTTGTATTCCTTGGTGAGTCTTTTCTGAGATTGTCTTGTGGCCATCGTTTGAGAGAGAGAGAGAAAGAAAGAGAGAGACTGGGAGTCGTTACTCAAAACAAATGTACTGATAAATTGATAAGGAGTTGTTGTCTATGACGATGTAGCCGCGAAAATCAACTCAAACAGTGAAAAGAGTCCTGAAAGAAATGATGTGTATCTATGTTGGAGGAGGGGATATGTTCCTTTCAAAGGTCACTCTACAAGTTTCCGAATGTTGAGCGCTGGAGGCGATCCTGTCGCAATGGGGTGCATATAGTGCAGACTAAGTGCCAGGTCGTATCCCAGCGGAACCAGCAAGTGTAGGAGTCAGATACGGATGGAAACATCGAGGAGGGAACTCCAGGGGTGGCTACTAGAGCAAATAATGTTACACGGAGGTTCAAGAAAAGTATCAAACAATCAGAGCTACAGCATTTATGGAATCTGCTCCGAGATATGGATCCATTGAATTTTTCATAATAGGGGCACGTGATCTTTACCTTGATGTTGTTTTGTTCTTTCACCGTTTGCGCGCTCGGAGCTTCGCTAGTGAGGGCTCAACGAGATTGTCCTGGACCTTCCCTTGTCTATATCTCATACGGAGACCTCGACGCTCCGTTGGCCACGCCTCACGGAGAGCCACGGAGTGGAGCTAGGCTCGCTACTCTCGACTACTGGGCCATGCAGTTTCCCCTTGGGAACAGCCCTCCGCAAGAGTCTCCATGAAATGGCCCTAGCGGAACGGTAGAGTTCCCCATAGAGTTTTGAGTTTAGGGGAGTCTTGACGCTCCGCTGGCCGCTGCTCGCGGAGAGCCACTGCGTGGAGCTTAGCTCGCTTCGCTCGAGTTCTGGTTTTCCCGAAGGGAACAGCCCTCCGCAGGATTCTCCATGAAATGGCCCGAGCGGAGCGGTAGTGGTGACTTTCGCAACATCAGAATCTTGGAGGAGACTACAACGCTCCGCTGGCCGCTGCTCGCGGAGAGCCACAACGTGGAGTCTGGCTCGCTACACGAAAATTAGGCTGTGCTTCTATTTAGTTCCTATTGCTAAGATTATTCCTGCTCTGATGGCATACACTTGACCTTCGCTGGTGACTTTAGTATCAAGTTCACCCATTTCAAGTTTCTTTATCATCTCTTCAGTACAATGACTCATGATAAATTCTCGTGCTTGCCATGTGTTCACTGAGAATTCACGAGCTGCTGAGTTCCCATGGAGCCCTGCTGCTTCCAAAGATTTAACCAACAAATTGACTTTTAGACCTCCCATGTGTCTTACTGCATCGGAAGAACTAGATAATCTCTCTACATCCTCGTTATAGAAATCGTAGATAAACAATTGTCCACCAGGTTTAAGAAATGTAGCCAATTTCTTGGTGATATCTTCGTAATTTTCAAGATGGTGATACGAGATTGTACAATAAATCAAGTCAAATTTACCATAAAACTGTTCGTCTAACTGTTTAGCAATACTAGAATCCAAGATATCGTAGTTGACTCCCTTTATGGTCAGACCGGGGTTCGTTTTCATCAATTTCTCTGCCTTTTGGTTGAAGCTTTCTAGAAGGTTTTCGTTAATATCAACCCCCAATAGATTCAAATCTTGAACATAAGGAGCCAATCTATTAACTACTAGTCCAGTACCACAGGCAAAATCCATAATTTTCTTTCCATTGAGCGACCTTTTGAAAGCCGAATGGTCGATCAAATCAGTGGTGACACCACTAAGAGGTTCTGAAGTATCTCCAATGACCAAATCAGAATGAGAAGTTCTTGATTTATTAGGATCGTATTCGAGCAACAGTTTGGCAAAGAGGATACTAAGCATTTGGGAGATTTCTTTGGCATCGTACTTTTCTGCAGCGGCAAATGCTTTTCTATTGGCATCAATTGCGTGCTGATGAGACATTGAATTGCAGACAAGAGAGTTGAAGTCGTAGAGGGAGGAATCGGTAAAGTGAAATAGATTCCGAAGGAAGGTAATTGGAAGTTGCAGTAGGGACAGCGAGAGGCAGAAAGAGAGAGCTAATTGGAGACCTTCCCGAGAATTTAATAGAGGGATAGACAACAAAAGAAGGGACGACGCTAGAAGAGAAATCAGAAGAAGAGCAATCAGGAGAAGAGAAATCAGAAAAAGAAGTGAACACGCTAGAAGAGAAATCAGAAGAAGCTTTATGGAATCTCTATGGCGGTTGTTCGTGGGAAGTCTGCGACACTTCTCGAGCTGCTTACGGGAACAGAAAGACCCGCTGACGGGAAAATAAAGACCCGTTGACGGGAAGAGAAAGAACCGCTACAGAAGACCAAATCATAGGCAACAGCTTTCCGCAGGAGGGGGGAGAGCAAGAATTTGGACACCTGAATGTAGTAGCTCTTCAGAGGTGTCTCAAGATAAAGAGACTTGCGGTTCGCTGAAAACACGGTCTAAGCGTTTGTCTTGCACTATCAGTATCAGTAGTGAGAGCCTTCCTCTATAGAGCCAGTCGGTTCTTGACGGCATTTCGGAGACCAACATCAAAAGAGCAAATGTGTGGGTGTGTGGGTGTTGATTTCATTTCATTTTATTTGGTCTTATTTAAGACAACGTCTAATTGAGTTCGATACGGGGATCAAAGAAAGTGATCCCCATGTTTAATGACGGAGAATTAAATTCAATTCCGGCATCGGAGGTGGGAAACTTACAAGATTTCCAAGAATAGAGCCTTGAATACTTGGTAACATATATACTTTCCTAACTCAGCATCGCGGCCCCTTACCTGGTTGAGGTTTGTTCTTCCGATAGGTAAAGGACAGATGATACCACATTTGGATACCAAATCCTGAAAAATGCGGGAGTTTGTTCCGAAACATCATAACGAGAATATTGAGAATACAACAAACAAGATACATCTAAAACAAAACAGCTGGAGACTCCTCCGAAATGATTACTTCAAGTTGTGAATATGTAAATAATAAACTTGTATGACTTTATTACAACACTTTTTCCAGGAAAATTTGGACGACTATCTGACATTTTGACATATATATTGGTGCAAGTGAATCATGTCACGTGGCAAAAAAAAAGCTGTTTTCATGCATTCCACAATTAGGTTGCAACATCTGAAGCGTCTTTTCGTGGATAAGGGACCACTGCTGAAAAGGGCGTTGTCTTCCATTGCACCTCCTATTAAGATCAATAATGGTCTGCCCCTCGATATCTAATGGACCGTAAATTGAAACCAAAAGCCGATTAATGCCATATCGGTCCACATATAAATAGGTAATGTTGTAGAAAGCGGTGATTCGTACTAAAATGTGACTAACAATAGAAAGATAAGGATCTTAGGGCGGTGTCAATGGATTTTTAATCTCAAAGGGGAAATATTTTATTGTTTGCTGCAGGATGAAATTTGGTTGCAACTTAAAAGATAGAAAGATAAAGAGATTAGAAGGTATATAAGAGGGCTTTGATTCCTTCACGATGGGTTGTATTTTTAATTCTGTAGTTGTAACAAACAGAGTAAGACAAAGCAAAGCTAGACTAAAGCAGAGCACCGCAGGGCAGAGCAGAACTGTATACATAACTAAGCTAAACTGAACTAAACTAAGCTAAACTGAACTAAACTGAACTAAACTAAGCTAAACTAAACTTAACTAAACTAGACTTAACTAAATTAAACTTAACTAAACTAAACGAAGCTATACAATGTCGGTAGATATTGAAACTATTAAAGCTGGAAGTCTCCATAAATTGGTTGATGAATCGGTATATGATCTCGACCTTGCTCCTAAATTTGAGGAGCTCTTAAAGAAAGTTGGTCTTACTCCTGATTCGTTGACTTCGGTTACCTTTGAACCAGAAAAGCATCTTAGATACTATGCAATGAACGATGATGTGAAGAAGGAATTCGATAACACCAAGACTTTATCCATGGAAGAATTAGGATTGTCTAGTGAGAAACAAATTTCTTCAATTGGTGTATCGAATCCTTTCCCCTTATTCACCGATGATGCGATTGCAATTATGAAGGCAGAAATTTTACAAAAAGATTTGTTTATGAAATTTGCAAGATATGGTGGTAGATCTACTTCTGGTTGTATTATTAGAGGTTACGTAAAGAAGAACAAGCAAGTATATACTCCGTTTGTTCGTGAAGCTTGGACCCATCCAAAGACTGTCGAGCTTATTAGTAAGATTGCTGGAGTTAGATTAGAAATTATTATGGATTATGAAATCGCTCATGTCAATATGGGTTTAAAAGGTAGTCCAGAAGATGAAGAAGAAGAAAATGATGAGATTCTTCTGGCAAGAACTCGTGCTTCGCGTGGAGAATCAAATGGAGATGATATTCCTGCTATAGTTGGATGGCATCATGATTCTTATCCATTTGTATGTGTGTTGATGTTGTCTGATACTTCAAACATGATTGGAGGTGAGACTTCTTTAAGAATGGGTAAAGTTGACGGCTCAGATATCCAGAAGGTTGAAAGTATAGCTGGTCCTCAATTAGGTTATGCTTCCGTTTTACAAGGTAGATTAATTGAACATATTGCTCCAAGACCTTTAGGAGATTGTGAAAGAATTACAATGGTTACTTCCTATAGAGCCAAAGATCCTTTAAAACATGAAGGTTCTGTGTTGAAGACTGTTAAGCCTGAATGGAATTCTGGTTCAAGATACAACGATTTTTATCCTGAATGGATCAAATACAGACTTGAAATCTTAGAAGAAAGATTCTCCTATTTAAGAAAGAATATGTCTGACAAGGATGGTTCGTTCAAGAAAGAATTTTGTATGGATTATCTTAAGGAATTGGACGATTACATGAAACATACCTATGAAGAAATGGAGATCACCGCAAATGATTTGAAAGATGAATGATGGGAATTGTCAAAGAGAAAGATTAGTTAGGGGAAAACTTATAATGATAATATGCCTTGTTTATTTAAGAATCAAATGTAGACTACTTTTTTCAAATGCTAACCGAAAATGACATCCAATGTATGTTCTGAATGTATGTTCTTCTCGGTCTGAAGATCTACTGTCAACAATTGTGGGGTGGGAAGGGTTGCTTTGCTTCTCTCATTATATTGATTATGCAGTGATTTATTCGACCTTCTCAGATTCACTACTTCCAGCATTTCTAGACGTTTCACTCTGATTCGAATAGACTTTGCTGCTCATTAACCTCGTGGGTGCACCAAGAGATTCAAGTTTTTTTTTGAACGGTGATGTAATCGTTGATTCAACGACTTTGCTGGCACCTTTATTGAGAAGTGGGATCTTTTTATTGGTCTCCTGTGGATTTAAGAAACTCTTTATAGGTATGTTTGTAGATAATCTGGTTTGCTTTAGTTCGCTTAATATATCCGTGTTGTTCATAGAACTATTAGGAGGTGAATCGATGGAGGGATCAAACGTAAGATCAAGTTCACTTCCAATGCCGTTGGTAGTGTCATTCTCATCGTCATCTGGAATGGTTAATGTATTGTTTCGTGACGTTTCGTCTATGCTACTATCACTCAGAATATCCCATCTAACTTTCTTATTGGAATTGAAGGGCCATAAGTTGATAGGCTGTACAGCTGACTCTTTTGAAGTAGTTGTTGTTCCACTAACTGCAGCTCCCAGTCCATTTATTGCCTTTTTAAAACTTCTAGCTGGCGACGTTCTGAGTGGTGAGTGAGATCCTCGTTTATTAGATTCTCTTGGTTTCAAATTAGGTATTCCATCTAATATCTGTAGTTTTTGTTTCATAAATGTTGATGTGTGAAATTCTATTATTGAGTCAAATTCTCCATTAACAAGTGACTCAAGTTTATTCTTCAATATTGGAAGTAGATTCTCTTTATTTTCTACAATCAACCCACCAGAAAAGGGTTCCAAATTGTGGATGAGATAATCAAAAAGTATTGAAGAATTAAATAGAACTTCCTTATCCAATGATTCTTTAACACAAGTAAGCAATTGTTGGAATAATATCGACATACTGTAACTCCAGCCATCCAATTCCTTCAATTTGTTTAATTCTTTTTGCAGTGTCTGTTCATTTATGAGCAATTGTTCTACTTCGTTAGGTTTAGAATACTGACTTTCTAATAACGAGATTTGATAATTGATCTTATTTATCAATTGTTCTGAAAGGTTAATTATCTCTGGCTCTTCAAAAGATTCGACAATCTCTTCAGTTTCAACTTTCTGAAGTAAAAGAATTTTACGCTTGGCTAGAAGAAAGTACTTCTTCCATTTATCTTCACTTTGTTTCAAGATCAACTCTTTAATATTCTCTATGCTGGCTAGTAGCTTCGTCAAACAAGTTTCACTCTTGGCATTTTCTATTTCTGTAGCGTTGGTAATGATTTGAAATTCTCTTGCCTTCAATTTTTCTATTTCTTCTTTTTGTTCGGTAATCATCTTAAGATATGATCCGACATGCCTATCCAAATTATGCTGATTTCTTATAATTTTAGTCTTTATCTCTTTAGCTCTGTCGGCGTATTTCAAAGTATTAAGAGTCTCATCATAATGCAAAGACAGGGGTGAAATACAGACAATCATTACTGTCTTACAATTACCTCCAAGAGAGAATTTGAGAAGTCGAGTAAGTTTTGAATCACGATAAGGGATATGATTTCTTCTTCTAGGATCACATAAAGCGTTTATACAATTTCCAAGAGCTAACAAACTCTTATTTATATTAGCTCCTTCGTTAAGTCTTGCTCCTCTATTTTTAGTTGCTGATGCCCTTTCACTTCCAGCAAGGTCTATTATTGAAAGGGTAGCAAATGTCAGCTCTTCATGAAGATCAATGATTCTATCCTTTTGAATTATATTTATTTGAAGAACCGCATGAGATCTTGACAGGGTTGCATTTGCTTCAGTTGGAGATGAAGTTCGGTTGCTATTACCCAAAAGTATCATCTCCATTACTTCTTCTATAGATTGTGGTTTATGTGACAGTAAGTTCGTTACCGAGATTTTTTTATTAGCATCTTCTCGAAGAATTAATTTCTTAAACAGGGTTTCTGGACGAAGTAAATCTCTAATTGTTTCGTTATATATCTCAAGATATGAAAGACTAATATCAAACTGTTTGGTATCAGAAAACTTGTCTATTCGTTGATAAAGCTCTTTCATAGTTAAAAATATAATTCCTGGGTTTTCAATTGATCCCAGAATTGTATGAGTTTTACCACAACCAGTAGCTCCGTATGCAAAGATTGTAGAATTGAATCCTTCAAGAACAGAATCAATTAATGGTTTAGTGGTGGAACAAAAGACTTCTTCTTGATTGGTATCGAAATCAAATAATCGATCAAACACAAATCTGTGCTCTCTTATTCTCGTAGTAGAGTTTGGGAATGCCCTTTGTTGCATCCTTGTCAATGGATTCGTTTCTGGTGGATCAAAGATAAGCATTCGATCATCTACAACTGATACAATTTTCCTTAATCCTTTGGGTAAAAGCTGAGTTCGAAAAGGTATTGGACTATTTGGATCTCGACTCCCCAATCTTTGCCCTAAATTTTGGTTTTGTCCTGGTCCAATAGCTGAATTACCATTGATATTACTTGTTGTCGTTCCAGTTGTGGAGGAAGTTGCTAAAGCTCCATCTCCAATGAATATCTGGTCATCCGTTGGGACGATTAGATTTCGTTCTTCCAAAATTGTAAACGGCCGCACCCGTACTGCTACCGTTATGGAGCTCTCTTTGCTCATAGATGTGTACCACTTATGGTTTGAACTAGTTAGTTTGAAGTTGGTCTTTTGTATTGTGCACAGATCAATCGGTTTCGGGTTTGTTTGTTTACACGGAAAATGGCGTCTGCCTGCATATACATCTATCTACATTAAAAAACAAATGGGTTATATACAGGATAAAGTGTTTGGAACGTTAGCCTGGGGTTAGAGAAATTCTGTAACTAGTTCATGGTATATGGAGCTGGGATCTGCCAGACATTCAAACGGTAAACAGAATTCTGAAATGCAAACTCCCTAAACTGCTTGTTGAGAAACCGATATTCTCCAACTGAAATCAGAAACCTTTTTTTTTTCAGCAGACGACCCTGTAACTTCAAGCTTCAAGCTTCAAACTTTAAGCTTCACGGAAAAATGTCACGTGATCTGAATATGAATCACCAAATGGCTTTCGGTCTTTGAATTGTTTGGGTACCGCCACAATCACAACTCACCAGATACAAGCACAATTGTTTTTTTTTTTTATATTCATCAGTTCTTTCAGTGATATTCATGTTATCTTAAAGATTGTGATATTGGTTAGTCTGTTATCTCTCTCTAGTAACTGCTTGCTCCCCTAGACTTGTACTGCATCTCATCTTCCACGGTGGATATGACTTCTTCAGGAAATGTTGCAACATTGAGTCAGAGCAATCCAATTGGATCCGCTTCAACTGTGTCATCATCCATTTCTCTAATCAAGACAATTATCGGTGCTGGTCTCTTATCAATGCCATTAGCATTTAGTACCGATGGGATCATCTTTGGCTTTTGGATTATTCTTGTGGCAGGGATCACTTCTGGATATGGTCTCTTTCTTCAAGCTTATGTTTCCAAATATGTCCCAACTGGCCATGCTACTTTCTTTAATTTGTGTTCTATTACTTATCCTTCATTGCTGGTGATGTTTGATGTGGCAATAGCTATCCAATGTTTTGGATGTGCCATATCTTACTTGGTTCTTATCGGTGATTTAATGCCACCAATCTTCCCTTCCTTAGGAGGTTCCAGTGATCATGAAAAGAAATCGTTTTGGATTTTAATATCATCGATTATCTGTGTACCTTTATCATTTCTTAAAAATTTGGATTCACTTAAGTACACTTCAATATTAGGATTAATTGCAATTGGTTATATGTCACTTCTTGTTATTACTCATTATTTTGTTGGTGATGTTTCTCCTGATCAAAGAGGTCCAATCACTTTACTTCCTCAAAGTCTTACCAAGATCATATCAACGTTTTCAATTATAGTGTTTGCATTTACTGGACATCAAAACATGTTTTCAATCATAAATGAATCCAAAAATAAGTCTTTAACCAGTTTGTTATCTCTAATAATCTTTGCTATTGTGTTATCTGCATTCTTATTTATATTGGTAGGGTTATTAGGATATTTGACTTTTGGTCAGAATGTCACTGGGAACATTATATTACTGTATCCTTCAACTTTACCAACAATAATCGGAAGATTATCGATAGTATTTATGGTAATTTTCTCGTTCCCACTTATGATTCATCCTGCAAGGATTTCAGTTAATAACATTTACTACTGGCTCAGACAAAGAAGTCAACTCAATAAAGAACAAGAAAATGACCATTCTAATTCTGAAACATCTGGTTTGTTATCAGATCAACATCAACAGCAATCTTCGATATCAAATACTTCAAATTCTACGTCTTCTGTTAGAGAAGCTCCAAAGGTTCCACTTTCAAATGTAACTTTTATAACAATCACCACTACATTATTGGTGGTTGGATACACTGCAGCTATCACAGTCAAGTCATTTGCTCTTGTATTAGCAATTGTAGGAGCCACTGGTTCTACTGCAATATCTTTCATACTTCCAGGATTATTTGGTTATAAACTCATAGGTTCAGAGCTTGACAACCCAACCAAACTTGAACAGATTTTGAAAAACTTATCGTTTATCCTTGTTATCTGGGGATTCATTGTCATGGTCTTATGTTTATACACCAGCATCTTTTTGTAAATAGATGCTTGTATTGAGGTATAGAAGTTTCTTTTGTTCCTTGTGTATTCTTTTTAGCTGACTTCTCATGAGCTTAAGGTTGGAAACTTGTTTCTATTTCCTTTTCCTACAGATTACCTGATTATAAAGAGTTTTATTTTATAAAATTGGTTAAATTATAGAATTGGACCCCTTAAATATGATTATTTATGCGATATATTAATAGAAATCATATCTAAGCAACTCTTTAGGTCAACAAATGCAACACGATATTCAAAATTTTACCACAAAAAATAGTAGCAGTCTAGATTTGGTCGAATCATGGTGCTCATAAGGTTGTTTTCAACTAGTTGGACTTTCACCTTAACGAAAACCAGATATTGAGCTATTGAGCTATTGAGCTCTCCTGCTATTTTATTGTAGTCCTCGCATTATATCACATTTTAAATCTCTTAAAAACCTCCCCTTTACAACGTTTCCCTCATCCTTAGTTCTCTTCCGTCTTCACTCTATCTCCACTCTATCCTATACTCTCTCTCATCCATGTCTCTCCATATCCCATCAATGCACTCTCATGTTTTTGCAAGTGGAATTAAGGAAATGAGATCGTGTATCGAACTCTATCAGTAAGTATCAATCGAGCACTAGCACTGACAAGTCAATTCACTCATGTTAGTTTATCTCCTCAACATCATTACTTCTTCTCGTGTATCACCTCAACATCATCGGATTCGAGATGGTCTGTATGACTGATATCTTCATTGGTGTCGTGTACTGTTTCTTCTCTGTCATCTTCACCTTCAACCTCCTCTTCATCATCAGAATCTTCATCATCACTGCGTACATCCTCTGCACCTTTACCAGTAACAACTTTATAAGCAACTTTCAAGATAAAGTACATCCAGATAAGAGTGATTACTTGTAAACCTCCTAAAAGTCCCAATAAGATATTAATAGCGCCATCAGATAAGCTTCTTTTCTGAGTCACATCAGATTTAGCTTGACTTGCCAATACTAATAATTTGGTTCTTTTCCAGGCATGATAATATAAAACGTTATAAATACCATGTCTTAAGGCTATCCAAGCAACTAAAAAGAACAAAAACATCACATCACAAGCAGTAGAAAATCCAGAATATCTCAACATCTTAGCACTTGAAAAAATTATATCAACCGAATCCATAATCATCAAAATAGTATGACCGATTCTATTAAAATAATAATAATAACTTCCAAGTAATAAACAACAAGTAATGATATGATGACTAAACATTTGCCAATGATCTTTTCTACGCTCTTCTATGTATATAACAAAGATCTGTTGTTGCCAAAATGCTATGGAGATTAAATAATATTTCTTAAATAATCCTGACATTTGATAATGAGGCCAACCATCAAAGATTCGATCGTTATTCAAGAAGTAAGGAGATTTATAATAAAGATAAAATCCAAGACAAAATGAACTTGAATAATAAACCACACACCATCCTTGTTCTGCAAATCTAGTAATTCCTCTTTTTGAATGAATATTACACCAATTATAAGCAATTGGTTTTAATATATATACCATAATAGCCGATCTTAAAAAGATTAAAGTAACAGCCCAAAAGATCACATAATAAATATCATCAATACCAATATCGTATATATTATCACCAATTGGATATTGAACTGTAATGAATTTAGAAGTATACTTATGAAATTTTGGATAAAGTATATGGATTAAATAGAGAATTGTAAGTAAAAATTTGGAGATTTGAATTTGATTCCTTTCTATTGATGAAACCTGAAATTTAGAATGATTAGACTTTTTGGAATTTTTAGAAATCTTATGAATTCTTTGAGATTCTGGCTTTCCTTTAACATCACCAGTATCCAAAATTTCCGATTTCTTACTACTATTATTACTGGTTTTAGTATCATATTTGTTATAAATTGACGTGGTCTCCTCCGTTGACGGAGTGTATATAGAAGGGGAAACGGTTTCAATCTGGTCCCTTTTCGATCCAATTACGGTGCCATTTACAGCTTGCTGTTGATCATCAATGGTGTCATTAAGACTTACATCCACTGAACTTTCCATTTTATCTATTAAATCGTTATTATCAACAAACATTGATTCAACAACTATATCTTCTCTTCCTCTTGTCTGAGTTATTTTTCTTAGAAGTCGATTGACTTAAACTTGTGTTTTTTTTTTTTTGCTTTCTGATTCACCCACGTCGAGAAGAAAAAAATTGTCCATCTGTGCAGGCTCTCTACTCAATGTGTCCTGTATATAACTCTAAAAGGTAAATTTTGGCTATTTTGGGCTACTGAACTACTCCCATTTACGGGAAGTTTCAAACTGTCAGCGAGCAATTTCGCGTGCTTGATGCAATGAGGCTGTGGATTAGAATTTAAAAAAAAAAAATTTTTTGCAAGGAGAATTTAAGATTAAAGGGTACACGTTCTCCTATAATTAGAATTTTTTTTTCGATATATATATACAAATTCGAATGAATACTTGCATTTCACTTAATTGCTGGCTCATTTGGTTCTAGTTTTGCGGTTGTTCCCATGTCTATCGTCCTCGTAGACACTTGGTGCTCACCGTTTTCTTTTCTCATCCAGGGTTTATTTTAAGCATCAACTCTTAAACTCAATTTCAGTGCTGCATATAACCCATGTCTTACCTAGAATAGTTCGATTTAGACAATGAAGGATTAAGATTGAGCAGGGTAGACTTAGAGGAACAATGTATGGTTTGAGGGGCAATTTGTAGACGGACACAACTTTGGTTTATTTCGCCACCTGAGCTGGTCTCCGCAGAAGTCTCCATGAAATGGCCCGAGCGGAGCGGTAGTTGGACCCCTAGCGCGCCTGTAGTTAGGGATGTCTGGACGCTCCGCTGGCCGCTACTCGCGGGGAGCCACGGCGTGGAGCTTGGCTCGCTTCGCTCGAGCTCTAGTTTTCCCGTAGGGAACAGTTCTTCGCGGTAGTGTCCTTTAAATACAGTGAAGCGGTTGTGGGGACCCTCTAGCGTGTCACTATTTAGGGGCGTCTTGACGCCCTGCTGACAGCCGCTCGCGGGGAGCCACGGCGTGGAGCCTAGCTCGCTTCGCTCGAGATGGGGTTTCCCGAAGGGAGCAGCTCTCCGCAGGAGTCTTCATGAAATGGCCCGAGCGGAGTGGTGACCTTCCCAGCGTCAGAATCGTAGAGGAGCCATCGACGCGCCGCTGGCCGCTGCTCGCCGAGAGCCACAACGTGGAGTCTGTCTCGCTTCGCTCGAGCACTATGTATGGGTGTATGGGTGAATTGGCTTATCGATGTACCAAAGCTATACAATTATCGATTCAATAGCATGTTCTGTAACGCTTTTTTGACCATTCCTTCATTATATCGATTCCACATGGCATATAAGTTGATTAAATCCTGTAGAACCTCTGAAACTTCGTCTAAATTAACGTGAGATCGAGCTAGAAAGTCTCTGAAGCGCTCAATTCTCATGGTCCGATTGGTCTCACTTATTGGAATCGTGTAACTTAGTGCCATTAAATCATCTATGTGAATGTCGGACTGCTTGTTTGGAGCCTCGCCTCGGTTACCATTGCCAGATTGTCCTGATCTGGTATTTCCAACCTCTTTATTGTCAGGCTTATTCAATAGTATAGTAATGTAAATACACGTGATGGCTATCACGTGAGGCGGGTACAATAGATGCAAGTCAGTGATGTAGCTGTCGTTGATTATAGACCAGGTATTTTGCAATTCTTCTTCGGATAAATTGAAGCCCAATTGATTATTGCTGTTGAAATAATCCTTTAATTGCAATAAAGACTTGTATGGATGATGTACAATTAAATACAGATCCATTTCTTCGATCAAGTAAAATTCGAATTCGGCCATTTTGGTGATGTCTTGCGGAATAAATTCGGGCCACAAATTTCGGGCTTCTGAGGTAATGAGCCGAATATGTTGAGGGCACTCTTCAATTTTACATGCCACATACAAACAAGTTGTCACTAGCAAATAGATATTAATTTCTTTCAATGATACCTTGGTAAGAAACCTTGTAAGATAAATCTCCGCGGTAGCAAGAGCAATTTGTCTAATATTTAATCTTCTACCCAATTTGACGAGCACTAAGGAAAGGATTAGTTAGTATGGAATGGATTTCTGAACAGAGAATGGAATTTGGAACGAGTGCCAATCCAGATTCAAGATCAGGTAAAAAGAAAAGCAAAACGGAGACAAAATTCATTCTCAGTGTAAACAAAAAATGCTTTGCAACATAAATGACTAATCATGGAATCATTTAAATACAATATATATATATATAAACTAGCGCTGAACTGTGCTATTTCTGAACTTACAATTGTGCAAATATATTCTCATATTGGAATCAAAGACAATTCCTGGGGTATCCTTTATGAGGCCATTGTGGATCATTTTACGCTCCAAAAGTAGCAACTTCCGACGGTTCTCATATAGCAGAAACCTAGAAAGTTGCCATTTTGTACGTTGAGTGGAATTCCAGAAATCTGCCGACATTAATTTGATGCTAATAAGGAGTAGTAATTGGTATCGAAGTGGTCTGTTGAAACTTATCAATGGGTAAAGTTGAGAGTTTCCAGTAGGTGCTGCATATACGCCATTATATTTTTTCTGGAGGTAGCCAGAGGAATAGAGAGTGCGAGACATTGATTTGGCCGTAGATTTAGCGTTTGGTCTGCTAATTTATCGCGCTAGGTCCACTAGTTCATCTCAGGCTCGCTAAAAATAGGCTTGTCTATGAACTACAATGAAGAGCATGAAGAGCATGAAGAGCATGAAAATCATGAAAAGCATGCAAATCATGCAAATTTGGCAAAAGCTGGACACCCTGGCAAACTTATTTCTACATGAGTGTCCAACTCAGGTCCTACGACGGAGTCTAAACCATCTTCCCACGAATTGATCTGCTTGTAACCAACTCTTTCTCAAAGCTAAATCTCCAAACCCAGACCCACTGTTCTCCGTCACGTGGGGCTGCTGAGTCACCCCACAAAATCTTCTCTATGTCACTAATAGGAGCGAACTCAACTGATGAACAAACCCCAAACCAGCACAATTCCTATGGAGAAAACGGATTAAAGGTACCATTTTTATTGTTTATATCTTGATAGATTAGTCTTTATATACTCTTTATATCATAAGAATCACTATTGTTACATCATTGTTTCGATTGAGTTGCAAATTTAAATCAAACTTCTGAGGACTCTTTTTTGGCAAACCTCGAAGACTCGTGAAGGAAAGGATTCATCGATTTTGTCATTCTGTTTAGTGATACATATTTAATTGTATAGATTTTGATTAGTTTCAAAGCTCCAATACCTCCTATATATTACCAAATTGTCTTTCGTAATCAAAATTTTTTACTTTGCCATCCTCTACAAACATGGTGGTAGAAAAGCATTTAGCTCCAACTATTCCTAATTATCATACATCTCAACCTGAGCCAGAAACTGCAATTGATAGAAATGTTCCAGATTTTCCAATAGCAGAAGAATCAGATGAAGATAATTATTTCAAAAATCATCAGGCTCCAGATTATTTACCTCAACTAGAAGAACAAGTTGAAGAGTTTATTAACTATCATAAGACTGTGACCAATAAGAGAGTTGTTCTTGTTACTTCAGGAGGTACTACAGTACCATTAGAAAATAACACCGTAAGATTTATTGATAATTTTAGTGCTGGTACAAGAGGTGCAACATCAGCAGAATACTTTCTTGAAAATGATTATTCAGTAATATTTCTTCATAGGGAATTTTCTTTATTGCCTTATTCAAGACATTACTCTCATACTACAAATTGTTTCTTAGATTATATGACAGAAAAGAATAATAAAGTAGAAATTGATGATGAATTTGCCGATGAAATGTTGAAAGTTTTAAGAAAATATAAAAAGGCAAAAGAATCTTTATCATTATTATTGATCCCTTTCACCACCGTTAATCAATATTTGTATACATTAAAATTGATTTCTACCCAACTTGAAGCCATTTCTTATAAGGCATTATTTTATTTGGCAGCTGCAGTTTCAGATTTTTTCTTACCACTGCTGAGAACTCCTCAACATAAGATTCAAAGTCAAGCATCGGGGAAACTTATTGTTAATTTAGAACAAGTTCCTAAATTTTTAAAGAGATTGGTCGATTCTTGGGCACCATCTGCGATGATAATTTCTTTTAAATTAGAGACTGATGATCTGATTTTAATTAAGAAATGTAAATCTGCTCTTGAAAGATATCAACATCAATTGGTTATTGGAAACCTTTTGCAATCTAGAAAGAAGGTGGTTGTATTTGTTACCCATGATGGTACTCAGAAATGGTTTAGATTGAGTAAAGAACAAATTGAAAACAATACTGAGATCGAGTCTTTGATCATCCCTGGCGTTATCAAAGAACATGATACATGGATAGAAAACCATAGCAAGGATAAGAACGATAAGAAAGATTGAGTATGGGTTGAAGCAGCCTTTAGGACCCATTATATATATTTATCTCTTCTTCTTACAAAAATGATACACCAATTCCATATTGCAATCCTTTTCTGATGTAATCTCTATCGTTAATCACCAAGGGTAACACGAAATTTAGTTCAAATCTTGCCATTGGATGGTTATAAAGTATCCCAAATCCATAACTTAGAGACGGTCTTTTGAGTGAGCCAAAAGAATTCCAAGGGTCTTGTTTATCAAACAACAAAAGTTTCCCAAAATTTATAAAATTATGGAATTTGAAATTTGAATCTTTGTCGAGCTTTGGGATGCTAGAAATCAATGAAATACCTCCATTAACGAAAAGATCTCCACCGATTGAAGAATTGAAACTCTTGGGGCCGAGACCATTCAAAAGGAACGACCGTACATCGTTTGGGCCCCCTATATAAAACCGATCAAGCACATGGGAAGCAGGGTCATGACGACCATTATAAGAAGGTGATGATGATGGTGATGATGTCCCCCTTCCACCTGCTCCATCAAGAGTATACAAGAACCCATTTTTATTCGACAATATCACCGAATGATCCTCATTGATCTTCCACGTCGACTGAAATTCAATCACATTCTTGATAAACCTATAGTTGTTCAAGTTGGGAAAGATTCCACTATATTCAACTCCATATCTGAAGTAATTACCCTTCGTAGGAAGATGCACGTTATCTCTTGAATCGTATTTCACATTAAACAACACCGACGACTTGAAATCGTTTCCCAGTTGGGTCAAGATATGGTTGGATTTTGAAGAATTGTTGATCAATGTTCTAAAACAATTCTCGAAATTCATCTCATAATTCAACTTGTGTTGACTCTTATTAAACTGAGTGTATAACTTTAAAGATAATCCCTTTATAGCAGAATTGCTTCTGATGTGATCAAGGGTCTTATTATTAATAAACATCAGATTTTCAACAATGTAATTACTGTTGTTTAGCAATGGTTGATTGTAATTTAGAAGGTAAGAGGACTGGGTCTTGGTACCAGTAATAGCATCAAAGATGATATTTTCTGCCCCTCCAAATAAGTTTTTGAATTGGAATTGAATGAATCCATCCCCTTCTCCATTACCAATATTAGTCCCAGTTTTAGCAAAGAACCTCTTTTTGGGAATCAAATTAAATATTGGAGTGATCGAAGTAGTTAAGTTTGTGGTTCTACCAGCTCCTCCTCCTCCTCCGATCCTTCCAAGTGCTGCATATGAATTCAAATAGTTTTGGGGTTGTTCTACACTTAGGCCTATAATTAAGTCATCAATGATATTCAATTTCCTAAAATTGTCGTTAATTTGATTCAAACTCTCAATAAACTTGGAGAGATTGGTTACATTGGTGGTCAATAGAGGAGACAATTGAGTTTTCAAAAAAGTATCCCGGAATCCTTGACTATTGTTGACTTGAATATTATTAATTCTGATTGGTTTTTTGGAATTATCTTTCAAAAGATTCTCCAAGTATTCCCGATTTTGTTTGATCATAAGTTGTTGAAGCTTTGTTTGCAAATCTTCCAATTCCTGTTCTTGAGGTGACTTTGTGGCCCTGGAAGAGTTTGGAGATAGCCTTTCCACCATCAGATCGTGGTCCAGCGACATAATCGAAACCTTTTTTTTTTCTTTATGCTAAACTAATACTATATACAACAGGTTAATGCAACTCGTCAATACAACTGGCGATAGAAATAAAGTGTCTGTTCAACTTGTTGGAGATAGGATGGACTGTTTGAAATAATCATATTGAAGTATATGCAGTGACAATCTTTGAAGAAAGCTTTTCTCAGTAGGGTGTGACGAACGTTTTCCTTTTGTAAGATGCCGTCGTTCGCAGTACTAGGGGGCAGGAGGGAGGCTGGAGGGGGGAAGTTGAAAGGTTTTTACGCCAAGTTGTCGGTAGAAAGTGAAATTCATATAACTATTGTCTTAGATCTGTTTGTTTCGATATACTCTATATATACCAAGAGGTTCCTCCTTACCTTGAACCCTTCTCTTGTATAAAATACTTGTGAACTAGAGTTTAATGAAATAGAGTTTATATATTCTTGTAATAATAGTCGAACTTATGTCTTAGACTGCTCTTGTTATTAAGGTCTTACTGATGAGTTGAGAGTTTCATTCTCCACTGCGTGTTTCTGTGGTCTCGAGAGGAATACATTTAGAGTGCGGAACCTGAAGCCAAAGCAAAAATAGTTACCAAAACAATTTGAGGCCATTACTTTCATCTCAATCCAAGTCAAAAGATATCTATCAAGAGTTTGTTTTATTGGATGGTTGTAGGTTGCAAATACAACAAAAATTTGAATCCTGATAGTATCTGCGCTTGATTCTTCAGCCTCGTGTTGTAGACTGTCTTCGGCTTCATTGGTGGCTCGGCGTGGTTGCTGCAACTGAAGCAACCTTCCAAGAACCTTCCAAGAACCTCGCAAAAGACTCCACAGCCCCGACCTTTTTATGTAAGTATCACCAAAAACACTTTCTACGGGGCAAAAAATTGCTCTGCCCTCTTCTCGTTTAACAGAAATCCTTATTTTTCCTCTTAAATTGTTACATGTTCACTATCTTTTACTTTCCTATACATATGTTACACGGAATAAACTAATTCTCAATCATTACCAACAATGCTTATTCTGGAGGAGATATTGCCACAGATGGAATATTACCATTTAACATGGCACTGGTAGGACTCAAATAATCATCATCGTTTATGGTCAGAGTATCTCCCCTTTCTCGTTTATCTTCCTCCACTAAAACCTTTATACATTCCTTTCCTGCTTCGGTTTGGAAATGTCTCCTTAATGCATCAGCTCTTGCAAATTTCCTACCACAACCATATGGTTGTCCATTTTTTAGGAAACCTTTACACTGGAATTTCTTCTCTCCTGAATGCAAATCTTCGTGCCTCTTTCGATCATGTTGTCGAGCAAAAGCCTTTCCACAAACATTACAAACAAATGGTCTTTCATCAGTGTGAGTTCGAAGGTGTGATTTCAAATTATACGGTCTTGTGAATCGTTTATCACATAGATGACAAGAATACACTGACGGATGTTTTTGAGTTCTACGAGATGATTGATTTGGAGAAGCCAATTCTAACATTTTTTCTCTCGATGATATGTTCGAAGCTTCCGATTCGTCTACTTGTGAATCTTCATCATCGATATCCGAATAATACGATGATCTTGAACCAGACCGAGACCTAGAGGCATCTGAGGTTTGCGATTTAAATGAATGTGCCCTTCTTCTACCTCTTTTCATTAACGAATATTCTTCTGGTCTAAGACTATCCGAATAATCTGATAATGAACCTCCAGGACTAGAAGGAATATTGTGTTGATTACCAGGCACCAAGCTATTTCCCTTATTGAATTCTGGGGAATTGTGAATTGATGAGTTTTGTGATGAGTTACTGAAAAGTGAAGGGGTTCCTTTGGCAATGTTCACCTCTGGAGCTTCGTCGATATTTATTACAATCTCACCTGATGTACGTTCATCGTTGTTGTAATTTTGAAAGAATGAAAGATTGTTTTCAGTTAAGTTATTTGAGGGAGGAATTTGATAATTTCCTGTTGAAAACGATTGTTGTTCTTGGTTATTACTCAAGTTGATAAGATTGGAGCTAGAGATAGAGCCACCCAATCCAATTTCCGAATCAAAATTGTTCAAATATGAACCAGTTTGTGGTTGACCATAATCAGTAAAATGAGACATAGCATCCATATAAGGACTATTGGGATTCAGAGAAGCATCAGAATAAATTGATGGAGATGACAAATAACCTGAATTTCGTATTTTTGAACCAGGAGGAGCCAACTGATTACTTAGTTGTTGAAGATTATCACTATTTAAAATCCTTCCATTTGGATCATTAGCATGAGGATTGGTATAACCGGCAAAACCGTTAGCACTAGAATATACGATATTGTTACTATTGTTGTCGTTATTGTTAATGTTGTTGTTGTCGTTGATATTGTGGTTGTTATTGATATTGCTATTGCTATTGTTGTGGTAATTGCCAATACTCATGGAAGCATGGGCCTGGGATTTTTGATATGTGTTGAAAAGTGAACCTGTTTCAATGTTGAAAGTCGGCACTTCAAAATTGTTCGAATCGAATGTTAGAGTGTCATAAGTCGAATATTGAATATTCTGATTACCAGGATATCGTTCCTGTTTAACTGGAGAATCGTTTGACTGATTATTATAATTGTCTTCGCCTGTTGATTGATTATTCTTCACATTGGTTTCTTGATCATTTTCAAATTTGTCGGTATCTTTATTCCCAAACTGAAGTGGGAAGTTTAGGATATTGTACAACAGATCTTCTTCATTTGAATTTATGTTGGTCGTCATGCTAATTTGATATTGGAAGTCTTATCGAAGATGACGATTGAATTTTTAATTCTCTTCAACAGTGATTGTATTTGGGTCTGGACTTGAGTTGTCGCTCCTGCTAGTGCCTGTGATAAGGGACCCTCAGTTGTGAATCTTATGGACCTTCAGTTGTGAATGTAATGGACCCTCAGTTGTGAATGTAATGGAACCTCAGATGTGAATGTAATGGACCCTCAGTTGTGAATGTAATGGACCCTCAGATGTGAATCTTCTGGACCCCCAGTTGCGAATCTAAAGTTGGAAAGAAGTAACTGGCAATGTCAGAGTTCAACCTCGAATGAATAGAAACCTAACCTAGTACGTGCCAACTCAAAGTGAATGTGAGCTACGAGATGTTCTCCTAATATCCTTAATTTGTTTTGTTATTCTAAAAAAAAAGGATAAAATAAAAACAAAAGTGTCTACAACCCACACGCAAGCAATTATCTCTATATGTCAATTTGAGACAATTGGGATAAACTATTGACTTGGGTCTGTATATAACTAATTATCCGTTTCTTTGTCTGAGGGTGGAAAACCTTCTACTATATATATGGCTGAGAAAAAGATAGTGAAAATCTCAACTATCACCAATCAAAGTACGAGCTAAAAATTTGTGATGTTGACAAATAAGACAAAAGTTGGGAGATAACCAGGAAATAAATTCAAAACACCGAAACTAAACCAAGACTCTAACTAGCTAGCCAACCAGATTGTGTAACCAGATGTAACTGTTCATGGACGAAGGCATCATTATTTCACTGGAAAGTAGGCGCAGTATGTGATTGCACAAGATTATGTCAGCACAAAACCCACGCACTCGGCAAAACTCCACCAGTTTACTCACTAAAATTGAGCAGTTAGCAGTTTACTCATCGGCATTAAAAACTTGAGGTGGCAGAGTTTACAGCACAGTTCAGCCTCTCGTAGTCGGGATGAATGATTATTTTTATGCATTATTCTCTCGATACCGGTTTGTCTTTATTGTATTGAATTTCTTTAAGGGTACAAGAGATGGCTGTGGACGTAAGATGGAAATTTATTTTTGCATTTGAATCCAACGATCATCACAGTGACATAACAGTGACTTGTGGGCTGGAGGAAAACTGAACTGTTGTACCTATCTATGATAGAGGTAGGTTTGTAGTCTGTAGGATTGGAACTCTTCTGGTCCATTCTTAAGCATCTTGTTACTTTGTGGCTTGCTCACTCACGCGCACAGACTCTCTCTCTCTCTCTCTCTCTCTCTCTCTCTCTCTTGTATTTCATGTCTCTCCCTCCCTTCCGCTCTCTGAAAAGGCCGTTCACGTCGATTGCACATCTACCGTTCAAGTCTAAGCCTTGAATTTCACGCAGACTAAATCCATTCATGCAAGCGATCCACTAGTGAATCAATATTCAGTAGTGGTGTGGAAATTGCAACTTCTTGTGATCGCAGTCCCAGCCTCGTCTCCGCCTTTCCGCTTAGTCAAAATAAATCTGGCAATTGATCCAGAATCTCCAATGGTCCATAAGAGTCTGTTGGTATAAATTCGAAAGAATTATACAACCATCTAGTTGGTGTTAAGTAGATAGTCCACAACCACATGCCAAATATCGGGTGCGAATGTCTTGACCATTTCAAGATGAAGATATTTTGCTTCACCAAAGGCTTGGAAATAGCTTAATGTTGAATCTACAAACGATTGGAAGTCTCTAATTCCTACGTTTTCATGAACATGAATGTTTGTAGGGATACTGGAATATTGTTGAATGATCTTTGAAGTGGGTTCCCATGAATCTTTGGAACTTGGGAGTAGCCCCAAGTTGACATGACGTATTGGAAGAGAAGACAATTGAAGCTGGTGAAATCTTGAAACTGCTTGTACATTAGATTCATTGAAAATGAAAGCTCTAGTGCCGTTTGCAAGAGCTTGATAATAAGTTCCGGAATCTAAAGTTTCGTTTTGCTCAATCCGCTTATATTTGTATCCATTGGCGTCCATTCCTCTTGTTAATCCTTCAATTGACCAGGGATTTAACTCCCAACAGAACATAATTGCGTTGTTTGCAAGATAAGAAAAGGTGAAATATCCAATTCCACAGTACATATCTATCACAATATCACCTGGCGATATGGTGAATGTATCAAGAGCTCTTTTCTTCTCCTTAATGTTTCCTCTGGAGAACATAGTGTAACGAGGGGCCCAGAATTGACGGATTCCATTTTGAATTACTGAACACCAAAAGGCATTTTGAAAATCTTGAGCCAAAGGAGATTTAAATAGCTGATCGGTTGGCTCGGGGCCAAAATCTCCACATACTGGAACTAAATTGAAAGGTCGTCTCATCACGTCAGACTCTATAATTGGTTTATTAACAGCAATATGGGTACAGTTGGGGAACAAATGGTGGAGAAAATAGGGGAAAAACGACCTGAACTCTGACCAGCAATCCATTTCTAGAGTGTTGGAGGCCACTAGGATCATTGGAGGATATATGGACCATTTCTTTGGAAGGTGTTCAAGCAAAAGTTGCGGTGTAGGTTTCTGTAGACCATCAAAATAATCATTCAAACAACCTTCTACTGCAGAAATTGAAGACCCTGTTTCCAAGTTATCAAAATCATATAACTCCACAGAAATATCTCGGTAATCATGTTTGCTTCTAAGTAATTCCCATTCATCTACCAGCTGAAATTTAGTGTAGATAAGGAACAAATCTTGTTCTTTTGAAATTTTCTTTGACTTATTCAAGCGATCGATATCTTCAAGAGCAGATTTGACTGCTTTAACCTGGCGTGGGTCCTGTAGAATAAGAGCGATGTACTTCATTGTATGACGATACGACTCAACTGCCAATAATATTTGGAGGTACAGACTTCTTTTGATGTAACGGACTGTGGATACTGTCCGGTGACTATGTGGGTACTAGGGGGGTACTACGTGGGTACTAGGTGAGCACTATGTGGGTGCGCAAGTCTCACAGTATTGTAAGGAAGGGTGCACCCCAATGATGACTAGCTCTGTTAGAGTACTTCTGGCAGTTCCACTAATGCTTCAATTGACTGACAGCCAGTGTAATTCCGACTGCTCTATTAGTCTTTTCTGTTATTGTGTGTGACGGACTGCTAATATAACCTCCGACCTGTTAGGTTGCAACAAAATGAACAAGTGCACACCAGATCACCTTAACCAAAGTAGGACCTCAAAGTCAGTAGATCCTATGAAACTACAAAGAAATGTTCTAAATTATCTAATTCTGTTGAATTGAGTATTCAAAACAAACAACAGAGCTTACCTTTTCTAATCAGAGAACTGGGTTCCGAATGTCTATGTCTCAACTGATCCAAGTTGACCAAATCTTCTAATCTTGTATCAAATGAGTCTATGCAGATAAAAAAGTTGCGAGGGCGAAGATCAACGGATTAAGAGTTCAGTTCACGTGCTGACGATGGGTATACTTATACTATCAATTCCTTGTCTTTTCAATAATACTTATTCACCAGTGACTTTTGTTATCAAAGGTCCTCCGATATGTTCTACTTTCTTTTACAATTCTGTTCGGTTTGCAACATCAGTAACCTGTTTGATCTGATCACCTGGCTGGCTCCATTGATCACTGAATGGAAACTTTTATGATCTCAATAAGCGTGTCGCGCTCATATAATCTAAATCGTCGACTTTTGGTACAAATCAGATCTGCCCAAACTCTTCCAGTTCTTTCTTAAAGATAATTGATTGTTAATAATAAACGACCAATCATTGAACCCCTGGTTTAGTTTCTTTAAGATTGTTCACAGTTGGATATCTTGGTCAGTTTGTTGTCTTTTCTTTGCTTTTGGACCACCTGATTCATTGACCCTTTTTGGACACCATTCAAAATAGAATTCCGTTCCAAACAACTAGTACGCGGTTCATTATCAACTTAGTAAACTTCAACCTCCCATAGTGCAGCTATTCAATTGATTGATCATTGATAGATTAAGGAAGGCTGAATAAAAGGTTGTATAAAAACATTCAACTTGGGACTCTCTTCAATTTCGTTTAGATACGGTCGGAGAACATAACAAAACTACAAATATAAATCGATTAATAGAGACTTAGATCTAAAAATGTCTGCAGACACAATATCTTCAAATGGACCAATTGAGGTCATTAATGACAATTCTGTGAGCTCGTCATCAGCTGACAAGTCAGAACCTGAAAAACATGCAAATAACGAAGTACAAGGTGAAAATTCTTCCAGTGGGTTCGGAGAAGCCGGTAGTTCTGAAGATGCCTCAAATATCGCTTCTCAAACAGCTTCGACCACTAGTGACAATACCAACTCTGCTACTTCAATTGTATCTGATGCAGAAAACATTGTCGAAAAGCAAGATAGTACTGGACCTGAAGCTATAGTTGAAACGGTAGACCAATCAGGGACTGAACCTGTGGTTGAACATGAAGTACCACCCACTTCTAGCGTGACTAATGGTGGAGCATCAACAAATGGAGCTGGAAATACCTCAAATTCAGGAGGAAGTGCTGGTAATAGTGGACCTGGAAGTAGATCAAGTACTACTCCAGAAATCTCTGCTGCTTCTGCGGTGGAAGGTGGTAGAGAAGTATCGAATAAGATTCTTTACGTTGGGAACCTTCATAAATCTATAAGCGATGAAACTTTGAAAGAAGTGTTTTCCGTGGGAGGACCAATTCAAAATATTAAAATTCTTAATGATAAGAATAAGCCAGGGTTCAATTATGCATTTGTAGAGTTTGAAAATAATCAAGCAGCAAACAAATCTTTAAATGCACTCAATGGGACCACCATCAATAATTTTGAAGTTAAAATCAACTGGGCATTTCAATCATCAAATATTCTTGCTGAAGTAGATGAACCAATCTATAACATTTTCGTGGGAGATTTACTGCCGGAGGTTGATGATGAATCACTTAATAAAGCATTTGAAAAATTCCCTAGTTTGAAGCTGGCACATGTGATGTGGGATATGCAAACTTCAAGATCAAGAGGATATGGGTTTGTAAGCTTTGTTCAACAGGGAGATGCAGAGTTAGCATTACAGACAATGAATGGAGAATGGATATGTGGTAGGGCCATAAGATGTAATTGGGCTTCACACAAGCAAGTTAATGGAGGTGCATCACAGGGTCCTGGAGGACCTGGAGGAAATAATTATAGAAATAATCGTGCTCCTAATGGAAGATACCGGAATAACAATGGTCCTTATAAGCAACAATATCAGCATCAGCAGTATCCGCAACAGCCGCATCAGCAGGATCAATTTCAGCCAGATCTTCAATATCAGCAACATCACCAACTCCAGCATCAGCAGCAGCAACAGCAACAGCAGTTTCAACAACAGCAGCAGCAGCAGCAGCAACAACATGAACAGCAACAAGAACAACAACAACAACAACAACAACAACAAAGCAATCAACAATTGTCTGGTGACTATCCATCACAAGAGCAACTTAATGAGCAACAGCAACAACAGCATCAACAGCAGCAACAACAGCATCAACAGCAACAACAACTACATCAGCAACATCAGCAGCAGCAACAACATCAGCATCTTCAAGAACAAGGGATCAACATCCAAGGTGGAATGGGTGGCCCTCAAGGTACCCATATTCCACTTCCTGACCAACAACAATCTATCCCTTCAGGATATCCACCAAACCAACAACCGATACCGGTAATGTCTGCCCAATCATATGATATAGTTCTTAGACAGACACCCTCTTGGCAAACCACTGTTTATCTTGGTAATATAGCCCATTTTACCCTTCAAGCAGAATTGATTCCGCTCTTGCAAAACTTTGGATTCATAGTGGATTTCAAATTTCATCCTGAAAGAGGTTGTGCATTCGTGAAATATGATTCTCATGAGAGAGCAGCACTTGCTATAGTTCAGTTGGCAGGTTTCAATGTGAATGGTAGACCATTAAAATGTGGATGGGGAAAAGAGAGACCGCCAATGAACCAATATAACAATTTCCGAGGGGTACCTCCACCACAGATGTACCAAAGACAATGAGTAGCAGCTGACTTTTCTGTTTTATGATTTCTTTATTTTTTGAACTACATTGTTTGAACTAACCAAATGCCTCTTACCTGTGGTTTTTGCATTCACCTATGTATCGTTCACTAATCGGATCATGCTACTTCTCTCTACTGACCAATCTCAACCCTTAACCATCAATATCAGTATGTTCATAGTCATACCAACCAATTTTATGTTTTGTTTTAAAAGTTATTTACATGTAAAACGTAAGTTATAACTCCTAATGAGCCATTGATGCCTTCGATAGATTCTTTGGTTCTCTGGTTCTCATTCTCCATCATCAATAGCGTTAGCGTGTGTGCTTATGTGCAGATCGTATTGCGAAAGCAATAAAGACCAAAAAAAAAAAATTCGAAAACGCAAAAAAAATTCGAGCCGATCCATTTGATCTCATGAACAAGAGTTATACTTTCTTATTTTCAAGAGATTGCAAAGATTTCAGATACAACAAGTGAACCTAGATTGTTTTCTTATTTATTGGTTTGCTTATGTTTTACTTTTTGGCAGCTGGTATATTATTATTATCTTTGATTCTGGTGTTGTTTCTTATACAAGGCAACATTTATCACTTATCGTACTCTAACGAAGTGAGTTACATTTATTCAATAGTTTTGGGGTGGAGATCTAGAGTTAAGACGTCATATTTATTCAATTCGCTTTTTGATCCATCTTTAACTGGCATTGGTATATTATTTGGTACCTTTGGTTTAATATTAACGTCAATATTAATCTCTTACTATAAAGTTGATAGATCTTCTATAAGTAATTTAATGAGTCGTTATGTTGGAGGGGCAACTTCCCGATTTAGAACTAAAAGTTCCAAACAATATCGGTTTGCAATTAAAAATGGAGGAGAAATTGGAGGAATATCAAATGATGGTAACACCTGTTTCATGAATTCAGTAATTCAATCTTTGGCATCATCTAAACAACTTCTTCGATTTATCGATGGATATTTATATGAAAGAATAGAAATTGAAAGTATAGATGAATTCGGAGCAAAAATTATAACCACTTCCGAACCTAAATCAAATTTGGAATTCACTAAAGCTCTTAAAGATTTGCTTGTGGGTATTAATGGTTGCTATGGAATTAAAGGAAAAGAATTCTCTACTAAACCATTACTAAATCATATGCCCAATGGTCCTAAACAAAACTTCTTCTCAGGGTATAATCAAGAGGATGCTCAAGAATTCTATCAATTAGTATTCAATATATTAGAGAAAGAACATAAACAAGAAAAGATCGAGAATCAATCTACTTTGACTCAATCAAATGAAAAAACTATCCAAGATAATGAAGATCAACAATCTTCTCAATTTGTTGAGAAATCTGATATAACCAATTTTGTATCAGGGTTGGACGATATTGGATACCTTGGTCCAGTATACGTTCCTGCTACTCAAGTTGATCCCAACTTATCAGAAGCAGATGCTCTGCTGAAATATCTTCCACTTGAACTTGTCACTCCAGTTGATGGACTCACAGTGGAAAGAGTTGGATGTTTAACCTGTGGAGAACACGGAGGGATTAGATACGCAGTTAACAGTGGACTTAGTTTGAATCTTCCAAATCGTTCTGTTTATTCGTATGATGTTTATGATCTCTTGAACGATTGGATTGCTCCAGATATTATTGAAGATGTGAATTGTAATCGATGCGGACTCTTGCAAACAAATGAATTCTTAAAGGAAAAGATATTGAATTCAAATGGAACTGTTGGTAACGAAAAGTTAATTCAAATGTATGTTAAGCGTTCTGAACAGATAGATTCGGAATTAATGAAAAGTCATATTTCAGATGAAGTTTTTGATAAACTTACTATCAAACAAATGATAAAGAAAACCAAAAAATCGAAGCAAATTCTTCTAAGCAGACCACCAGCATTATTATCGATGCATATCAACAGGTCAGTATTTGATCCACGGACCTATCTGATTGTTAAGAATTCTTCAAATGTTACATTTCCTGTTCAATTAGACCTTTCAAATTATACTGCCGATTCGAACCATATAAATACAGATGCTCGGTTTCCTTTAAAGCGTGAATTGGATGATGTTATTGATGAAAATGAAGTTTTGAAATATGACTTGAAAGCGGTCATCTGTCATTATGGTACTCATAATTATGGACATTATATTTGTTATCGTAGATTCAGAGGAACTTGGTGGAGAATTAGTGATGAGTCGGTATATGTTGTTAATGAAGAAGAGGCGACGAACCCTCAAGGAACCTTTATGTTGTTCTATGAATTCAATGATGGGGTTGAAGAAGTCTTGCAAGATTTAACTGATGAAGAGGAAGAAGAGGAAGAAAAGGATGAAGCTGTGATAGATGATAGCAGTCTGTCCAATACATCACAGCTAGATAATGAAGAATCTAGTGATACAGCAGAAATCATCGAGAGACCTGCGCCAGATCTGGATGTGACAGGAACAACTATGAATGGATCTAGAGATGGTGAAGAGGGTTACGATGATAAAGGGGAGCTCAACTATCAACTAGAAGAGCCAGAAGAAAGTGAAGAAAGTGATGATTTTAATACCGAAGAAGGAAGAGCATTTCATATATAAAGTGGTGTCATGATTACAACACAAAGCATTAATAGTAAGTCAGCTTCAAGTGCTGCTGTAGGTATAGTGATGGTATGGCGATGGTATGGTGATGGTATGGTACTGTAGATAACCAATGTTTCCAACAAGTGTTCCCGAGTTGCTCTGTCTTTCAGTGGCCAGTTGCTCTGCCTTTCACCTACGGGCTGCTCCGTCTTTCTCTAGCCAAATCTTTTGTTCCATTTCATTTTCGCACACCTCACAATTTCTGCGATGAGAAGAATCGAAACCATTACCATTACCATCAAATACAACAGAAGACATTAATACACCCTTACCATATTTTACTGGAAGTATCATAATTCCATACAATTGGCTATTTTCTAAACTGAAGGTCTCCCTCAACACACGAATATGGCTAAGAAAACCAAACTTAAAGCTTCGGGGAAAGGCTTAAAAGGAGCATTGGCTCGTCAAGAACTTGTAAATCAAGAACGTAAGAGATTGGCAACCAAGCTAGAAGCACAAAAAAATGCTAAATTACAGAAACTGAAGTCTATGAAATCAGGAAATTCTAATAGAAAGAAAACAAATATACTGCAAGAGAGTAAAATCGGTGGATTAGTGCCGTTTAGACCCGATGATAAGGTGCTATTGGTAGGAGAGGGAGATTTTTCATTTGCAAGATCAATTATCCAAGAGAATATGATAAAGACCCAGAATTTAATTGCAACTTGTTATGATTCTAAAGAAGAGTTGATTAAAAAATATCCAACTGTAGAAGAAAACTTGAAATTTTTAGAGAATGAACGAGTTGATGTTAGATACGACATAGATGCAACTGATCTTATCACATCATTAAAGCTCAAGAAATCAGTCAAGTTATTCAAAGACGACAAGAATTTAGATTTCATAATATTCAACTTTCCTCATACTGGTAGAGGGATGAAAGATCAAGATCGTAATATTAGAGACCATCAGAAATTGGTTCAAAAATATTTCCAAAGTTGTAAGAGATTATTTCGAACGATTAACAATCAGACTAAGAATGACTTTGGAGGTTATTACAATTATGATGTAAACACAGGAAAAATCATTTTATCAGTCTTTGAAGGAGAGCCATATAATTCTTGGAACATTAAGATGATTGGAAGAAGTGAGAATTATAGAATAGAACGGTCTGGAAGATTTGATTGGGCAACTTTTATTGGATACCATCATAAGAGAACCAATGGAGTGAGAGACACCACTAAGCCAGCACCAGAAAGAGAAGCACGAATGTATATATTTGAGGATTCTAATATTCAGAAGAAGGATACAAAGAAGAAGTCTGAAGATTCTGATTCAGATTAAATGAATGAGAAGGAGGAGGAGGAGGAAGTAATAGAGTCCAAGATATGAACTTTGTATCAGTCAATGAGTAAATGGTAAGGAATCTTGGTCTGGGGAGACTGGGTCTAGATCTGGATGCGAGTCTGGGCAAGTTTCTACGTGAAGCTAGAGATGTCATAGCCAGGACACGCGGAGTATGGTATCCATGTTGTACGGTTGAAAGTGTAGAGACTAAACGATGGAACTGTTCCATTGCGCAAACTGAATCGTTTGTATTTGAGACATTTTTGGATAGCGAACTTGTTCTCGCGATGGAATGGGATGGGATGGGATGGGATGTGACTACCTTGCTAGGTTGATTCATTCGATCAATCCTTCTGAAATAATCCAGTTTTGAGATCATTGACCCCTTGTTGCGACCTTCTAATCATATAATTATGGCAACTATCGGATATGGCATCCTGGAGACCCTGGAGATATGGCATCTGGGGTCCTTCTCTGTAGGTTCAATCAATGAACCCTGGACAATAACTTGGCCAGCAGTAATGGAACATACTCAAATGAGCAATCCAACATAACATAACGAAATTCACCAAAATTCGCCAAAATTCACCAAAATTCAGAAGAAATTGTGTAGTCAGTGTTGTTCATCTATTCAATGAGCTGCACTTCGTAGAGGAGCTAAAAATTTCAGCGATATCTCACTGAAGACTGCACGATGGGTCTCACTACTTTGATGGATCTCCAGTAAAACCAACCATTGGAGTGTCAAATTGGTTGCTCCCCGTCACGTCTAATACTCTCATGTCGGCTCTCTTCCAACATATCGAATTTTTTTCTCATGTAGACACTTCAATGGGGGCTTATTCTAGCGTAGATTATTCAGCCAACATTCACTGGGTTCTCAAAAGAGGTGGCTTACCTCGTAGATAGACCACTGTCTGACGTAGAGACTTTCTCGCTAAATCTGCGCGCCTTAGCGCATCGACAACGTTAGCGCCCACTAAAAAAAACGGTTAGTATGCGAGACACTCATCGGCTCAAACTACAAAAAACTACGACCTAATCTGAACCACAACCTAATCTGAACGTGAGACATTGTTATCTGAGACAGCCGATTGTTATTTGATTCATCTGCTCCACTATTTCCATATAAGCGGTGAATGTCATATTTGGTATTAGTTCCATAAAAAATCTAGATCCTCTTATTATTTAGGAAACCAACGACAAAACAAACGAACAACGGCGGGTTCATTCATGAACATTACTGTCTACAATAGATTCTTGAAGCAAAAAATTTTCGAGTTTCAAGTTCAAAATTCGTGTTTACGAACACTCGGCATCTGATAAATGACAATCAGCAAACTGAATTCCTTGATATAACGGTAGAACACTAACGTAGAAAAGCTCCAAAAGGAAATATGAGAAAAAAAAATTTTAGTAGCGTATAAGGATGCGATTAGTGAGCAACGACCACTAATTGACTCAACTAGTTGAAATGTAAGGTAGACAGATCTTTAGATGTTAGGCAAGTAACAAAATCATCACCTTTAGTAACTTCGAAGCCCTGAACTTCTCTCGCAATTGTCCCGTCTAACGTACTTGACTGAAATAATCTAAACCATTCAAACACACAACGCATTCTCTACCTCTTAAGGCTAAAGTGTTTTGGATTTCTAATGGTTATTTTCTTTTTTTATTTATTATTTTTTGCCAGAAATTTTAACAAATTTTAAGATTTGGTCCACTCGTAGGTTGAAAAAATTTTGGACAGGTGGAGCCTAGAATTAGTTCAATTTTGGGATGTCCAAAATTATGAGATGGTAAGATCGGTAGGATGTCGAAGAAACAAGGGACCCATATAAAGAGACCATATCAAATAGAATCAGCAAACATCTTAGGCGAAGAGGGAAGTGGTTACTTAGTTACCTTTGGTTAGAGAACATAGAGTAGGAGTGGCGGACAATTGCAATATAATTGTCCGTAATTTCGTAATTTCTGCGGCGGTCCTGTTCCCTAGGGCCCTTGATTCACCATCGCTAGGCACTGCCCTCATTCATGGCCGCCTACTTGCAAACAGTTCTCCACGACGTACTGCTACCTAAGCGCTATTCTCCACCACGCCCACTCACCACATCCCACTCTCCATGCCCACTCACCGTATCCCACTCATCCCACTCACCTCATCCCACTCACCTCTCCCTCCATCCGCTCTACGTGGCTGTCTTCACTTACCACCGTGTCATCGATCAAACCCTGCCCTCTAATTTCATGTTTGGTCGACAAAACATCCATCTGCCAAAGTTCTCATGTTCTCAGGTTCTCCGAAATTTATTTTTCCGTCTTCGAAAAATCTGTGTGTCCAGTTTACGCTTCTCCTCTGCCTCAATTTCTTATTATCTTACAAGTATCAATTGCCCAACCCTAAGCCCTCTTTTCCAATTCCCTTTTTTTTTCATCACCACCACTAAATCCTACCTGTATCTCGCCCTCCCGCACTCTAAATTCCTCACCCATTAGCTTGTTCTTTTTTTTTTTCTCTGGTTTTTTTGTTAACTAGCTTGGTCTAAGGAACCAACCTCTTCCCCCCTGGCCCTCTAGCGAACCCTGCGTAACTTTTTTTTTCTTTCTACATTGCGAAAATTGCGTGAAGTGCTAAATTTAAATTGGAATCCTAAAAAAATCAAAATTGCCTTCTCTGGACAAGACTCATTTTGTTCTAAACCTTCTAAACTCTCTCACCAAATACCGCACTCCGTTATTCTTCGCAGCTCCAATACCTTCTCCCCCCCATATGCAGAATATCATGTTACACTGAAATCTTGTTACGCCGCCAGTTTCTCATTAATTCACTAAAATTATTTTTCGTAAACTTTTTTTTTCTTTTCTCGTCCGTTCATTTTTCTCTTATTTTTTTTTATCAACGGACACTCTAATATCGATAGACGAGAGAAAAATAAAAAAAAAAAACCTCTCAAAACCAACAAAGTTCATTTCATTTTAATACAAGAATATATCTTTTTCATTCATTATTATTGCCCATTTTATCACTCATCCATCAACTAGCAATTGAATTACCAACTTCATCCTATCCCAGTTCAAATTTATTTCATTTTTACTTAGACAAACTACTCGATATAATCCCATTCGCCCCTTTCGAACAAAAAAAAAAACTTGAAAGTTTTGTCACTCAGTAGCATTTGATACCCCAAATATTTGCAATATTTGAACAATAATATAATCTAAAACATGACAGAATCTTTATTCGATACTAAATTTAATACAGAATCATCTACTGATCCTGGAGTTCCACTGGTTGTCCAGACAACATCCAATATTCCTGAATCAATAATTGGAGGTTCGGATATTTCATCTACAGAAAATAAGTACGAGGTGGAACCACAAGATTCTCCAACTAAAGCTGGAGGGACTTCTTCTTCTTCTTCTTCTTCTTCTTCTTCAGCAGCATCAACAACAGCAGCAACAACAACTGGTGCTACTGTTGATACTGTTGATACTATCGCTGCTGCTGCTGCCGTTGCTACTCCTTCTGCTTCTTCTACATCTGGTGTCGATGATGTTGACCATACCATTAACAATTCTGCCATCACAATCAATTCCAATAATTCATCGAGTTCTTCCAGTTCAAGAACTCTTCCTTCAGTTGAAGATCCTGTAAATGCACTGGCTCTTATAAATTATAGAGTACTTGTCTCTGCTAAAGAAGCTGGTTGTCTTATTGGTCAAAATGGTAATGTGATTAATAAAATTAGGGAAGCAACTAATACTAAAGCAGGTATTTCAAAACTTCAGAATGGAAGTCATGAAAGAATCTTAACTGTTAGTGGAACTTTAGATGATTGTTCAAAAGCTCTTTCATATTTTGCTCAAGCTTTATGTAACTCATCTACTGAAACTTTTGCCAACTATAATTATTTCCCTTTGAAACAATTATCTCCTGTTCCTTGTATTGAAAGTAATACAACCATCTTAAGATTATTAATTCCAAATTCTCAAATGGGTACTTTAATCGGTTCAAAGGGTGCAAGAATTCAACAAATTCAGACTAAATTTGATATTTCAATGATTGCTTCTAAACTGTTCTTACATCATTCAAATGAAAGATTAGTAGAACTTCAAGGTTCGGTGGATAATTTATATGAATCTTTAAGAGTGATTTCAAGATGTCTTATTGAAGATTTTAGTTCGATTGTGGGGACAAATTATTATATTCCAAGAGCGTATAAGAGATTTCCTCAAGGACAAGGTCCAGGACAAGGTCAAATACAAAGTCAAGGTTCAGGTCCAACTTCAGTTCTGAGTAATCACCACCATCAAGAACAATCACAATATCAACAACTGTACCATTCTAATACTTCATCATCAGAATCTGGTTCTGGTGGTCTCTCTGGTGGTTCTTCTAATACTAGATCATCTTCTATTATTACATCTCGAGTACGTTTTGCTAATGACATTGTGGGTGCATTAATTGGAAAAAATGGTTCTAGAATTCAAGGAGTTCGTAAGGTTAGTGGTGCTACAATAGGTATATCAGATGAAGTAGAAGGTCTGACTGAAAGAGTGTTTACTATTTCAGGTACCCCGTATGCCGTTGATAAGGCAAAGGACTTATTGTATCATAATTTGGAAAGAGAAGAGGCAAGAAGACATGAGGCTAGTGCTTATGAAGGTGATGACCATCAAGTTGTTTAGAGGTCTGTGTCCATACTGTGTAATTTTAAATGTTTCAACTGAAGAATGTTGTTTGCCTAATGACTTTATATAAATATTTATATATATATGGATGCTGGGTATGTCTCTTTAGTAATGGAGTGAAAAAAAGAAAGTGATAAACAATTACTAAGTGTGTGTAATTCGTTGTAGAGTAAGAGTTGGGGTCTTGTGGGAAGTTTTGTAAAGGTTTTGTTGGCATGTTGTTGTTTGTATTCAAGTCCATCTCCATCTCCATCTCCATCTCCATCTCCATCTCCACCTCCACCTCCACCTCCATCTCGTCCTACTCCCTCCCTACCTCAGATGGTACATTGGCTTCAATTGCTGATCACCATTTACTTGTCTTACCCAATACCTCCAGCAATTGCTCCAAATACTTCAAGTCAGTTTCGTCAAATCCATTCAATTGCAAACAATCAAGATCTAACACCCCAACTAACTTGCCCAGTTGATCTTGAATGGGTACCACTATTTCACTTTTGGTCTCCCCATCACAAGCAATGTGTCCAGGATATTCCTCAACATCAGCAACCAATTGAGTCTTGAGTGATGATGCTGCAGTTCCGCATACTCCTTTACCAATCTTAATTAATTGACAAGCAACTTTGCCCTGGAAAGGGCCCAAGATGAGAAAATCAGAATTGGTGCGATCAACGACATAAAATCCCGTCCAATTGACCTTAACTCCAAGTGAATGGTAAGCATGCCAAAGAAGTGAACTACAATTTGAGAGATTCGCTACCCAATTGTCGGTATCGGCAGCTAAAGCACAATACGATTCAATGACGTTTTCCAAAGTTTCTGCCTTTGAGAGCCCCTCTGAATAGTTTGCATAATCGGCGTGATGGGACATGTGTAATCAAGCAACTTAGTTTGGGCAATTCGAACGCTTCAACTAGAGAATCTATTCAACTACTGTGGATATAGCACAAAATAAACGATCTACGTGAATGAATTCTTGGATGTTTTGTGACTTACCAGTTCTATATGGTGGCTTCTGATGAACTAGATGACGTGATTTTGGGGGGGGACCCTTGAAATGTATTTTTGTTCTGGCCGGAGGACTTGGGGTTGAGATCTGCCTCTATATGAAAGTGATGAGATCGCAAGTGAACGAGAATATTCCGCGCAGGGCTCTGCCAAAGACGTAGAGCTTTCCTCCAGAAGACAGCGCTAGGGGGACAGCGTTTGGAGTACTTTGATGCTCCGCTGGCCGCTGCTCGCGGGGAGCCACTGCGTGGGGCTTGGCTCGCTTCGCTCGAGTGCAAGCTCCCCGTAGGAAACAGCCCTCCGCAAGAGTCTCCATGAAATGGCCCTAGCGGAGCGAGAGTGGGAAAGGGAGGTGACGGCGACTCCAAAAAGGTCTTCTCATGCGCAAACCCGTCTCAGGAACTTTAGTGAGGAGTCAATTACCATCATTACAGAGGGAAGGTTGTATAATTGAAGTGAAACTATGTATAGCTGACGAATTCCATGATAAGCAACTCCTTGGATGTTCCTATACTCTCAGTCAAACCAAGATAGAGAGAGCTGAGATGTCGCAGATGGCTGGTTTCATTTTCCCACTGCGTGGTGAACTCGTCGTGTTCTGAAGTCCGTCCCATGTTGGACAATCCATTTGCGATAACAGGGCCATGTTTGATTTGGGTCTCCGCGTTATCGCACCTCTTAGAGAAGCAACCACTCCGCCCTTCACCAATTATTGTTTATCTTCTTCTTCTTCTTCTTCTTCTCGCCGGTACCTATTATTATATTTTTCTTCCAATCTGTTGTTCTAATCAAGTGAACTAACAGTTGATACTCCTGGACTAATTGATATCGATCGTAGAATCTCCAATTGATAAGCTGATCTCAAGTGTGCTTGGTATCAATTCATTTGCAACCTCGCCAATTTGTTTATCTCTCTCTATAGATTGCTTCCTCTTACTTCTCTTTTACTCTACGGTCTTCAAATATGAGTTCTTTTGATGAAAAACTCTTCAGCGAAGTCAGTGATCTACCAAATGGTGGCAAATATTTGGTTTCTAAGGTCAATCGGACTCGTAAGGTGTTTCATTGGATCTCAATAACTATCGTTTTAGTGGTTACATATTTTGTAACTTGCGGTGGGCTCCCATTAAAGTTCACAACTTCTTCGATTAACATTTCAATTCCTTCTGATGAATTGTGTCCCATAATTACAAAAATTGACCCTAAGACAACTCTTTACAATAACTCTACAATCGATAAGATCCTTCATGATCCAGAATTTAAGAATGCTTCAATCAAGAAATTATCCGGAGCAATTCAAATCCCTACAGAAATTTATGACGATACAATTTATCCAAACTCTACAGAGACTAAGGAAGAATTATACAAATTGGAGCCACTTTGGAAGAATTTTCAAAAATTCCACAATTATTTGTTAAAAGAATTCCCATTAGTTCACAAGCATTTAAAAGTTGAAACGGTCAATAAATTTGGATTGATTTATACGTGGCAAGGATCCGATGTGTCAAAGAAACCGTTATTGTTAACTGCTCATATGGATGTTGTGCCTGTTCAAAAAGAAACTGTTGATCAATGGGACTACCCTCCATTTTCTGGTAAATTTGATGGAGACTTCATTTATGGAAGAGGAGTAGTCGATTGTAAGAATCTTTTGGTTGGACTTCTTGAAACATTGGAATTATTTTTGGAAGAAAATGTATTTAATCCAGATAGAACTATTCTAGTAGCCTTTGGTTATGATGAAGAATCGGATGGTTCAGGAGCTGAAGCAATCTCAAAAGTTTTATTGAATAGATATGGACCAGATTCAATCTTTGCTCTAGTTGATGAAGGAAATGAAAGCTATCAAACAATTGAAGGTTCTAATTTTGTCTTAGTTGATACTGGTGAGAAGGGACATCTTAATTCGATAATTGAATTGTATACTCCTGGTGGACATTCATCAGTTCCCCCTGATCATACCTCAATTGGAATTCTCTCGAAATTAGTTTCGTTTATTGAGGATGAACAATTTAATACCATTCTAACGGTAGCTAATCCAATCTTAAATCAATTACAATGTGTTGCTGAACACTCTAAAACGATTGATAATAAGTTGAAGTCGAATATACTTCAAGCCCATATGAATGAATTTGCTAATGAAGCAATTAGAAAATATATCAGTGATACGATTACCAAGTATGCCATAGCCACGTCTCAAGCAATTGATATTATTGAAGGGGGAGTTAAGTCTAATGCACTTCCAGAACATGTTTCAGTATTGATCAACCATCGGATAGCAGTTGAAGAATCGGTCAAACTGACATCAGAAAAAATTCTTCAACAAATCAAACATATGGCACAGAAATATAATCTTGGGGTTATTTTTGAAGGAAGTGAAATCATCAAGTCAACTAAAAATGGATACTTTAATTATACACTTAATGAACCACTTGAACCTGCTCCAATCTCTCCTTTAGATGGACAAGCATGGAAATCGTTTGGAGGAAATTTACGTTATTTATACGAAGATTTGTTAGGTGTTGAAGCTCCCGTTATACCTGCACCAATGGTTTCAATTGGGAATACAGATACAAAAAGTTATTGGGAATTAACTAGAAATATATATAGATATACACCGGGAATCAACTTGGGGTCTGGTATTCACTCGGTCAATGAAAAGTTTAACTTTAGTGCACATCTAGAGGTAATTGCTTTCTTTTATCACTACATACAATCGGTGAATAGTCTAGAGGACGATTAGAACCGAATTGAAAAGAAGAAGAAGAAGATGAAGAGGAAGATGAAGAAGAAGAATGACAAGATTGGTCAACTCCGAACTCAGAAATGAGATTGAGATATGAAGAAACTAGTAGTGTAATTGTGACCAGGAGCCTCCATGATACTAGATTTTGATGTATCGTTCTCCTAGAACACTTATGGACAATTAAGAAGTGATTGAGATTTAATTTATGGTCTACTACGTTCCGAAATCTAGAGGGAAGGTAGAAAATGGACAAGTTCAATAGAGACGACGATGTAGCTTACTGGACAACCTGCACTGGGTAGCACTCATATGGTGCTATACAACGATAAGTGTCTAGTGAAATATAAGCATATCTCTATAGTGAAATGTAAAAAAAACATCTATATACTGCCATATAGCCACATCTGTGTGCTGCTACGCATCCATGTCCACCTACTGCTATATACTTATCACTAAGATGCACAATTGTCTTTGTAAGCTCTGCTCCACCTTCATTGGCAGGTCCTCTCTTTTTTCGCAGCCTTGGTGCTCATCTCAGAATCTCAAAACCTCAAAACCTCATCACCTTTTCAACAGTTGAACGGACCCAGAAAAGAATTATTCTGTAGGAGAAGAGACTCGATTAGAGCAACAATACAATTTTTTTCTTCTTTTTGTTGTCCTCGTTTCATTATAGAAAAGAGGAACTTATTTGAATTATTCCAGTAGTTAAGTATTTTTCTTTAGCGTTCTAATTCATATTTTCCAATGCCTACTGAATTAGAAGAGCTTGTCACTTTTTTGCACAACCCTCATCAAACAGTTGTACAAGTTGCCTTAGAACATCTTGTTGGTTATTCTACTGGTGGAAATCAAAATGTATTTGCTTATGATGATTATAGGGCCATAGAAGATTTAAAAGATTTATCTAAATCAAGTGGAAGAACTACTGTGAATCAAGCAGTAACTATATTAGCCAATCTTTGCGAAGATCCTAAAGTTAGAGATCTTATAATTAAAGATAAACAATATTTAAAATATTTGATTAATACTATAGTAGATATTAAAAATGCTAACGCTGATATAATGTGTATATTATTAACAAATCTTGCCAAAAATGATGATATAAATAAAGATTTGTTTGGTATGAAGATTGATAATCCAAGTGAAAATTTTGGTTCCAGTAAGGCTATCGATTGTCTTATGGATTGCTTTGTTAAAGGTTATGATAGAAATTTAAATAAATCTGCTGAATATGATTATTTATCTTATTTTTTTGCAGATATTTCAAGATTCATAGAAGGAAGAAACTATTTTGTTTCTTTACAAGAAGCTGATAACGTTGTTCCAATTTCCAAACTTTTAGTATTTACCGAATTTTATGATTCAAAAATCAGAAGAGAAGGAGTTGCTTCAACAATTAAAAATTCACTTTTTGATACCGCAAGACATTGGGAATTACTTACAAATGATAAGATTAATATTTTACCTTATATTCTATTGCCATTAGCTGGTCCCGAAGAAGTTGATGATGATGATATGTTCAAATTACCTGATGAATTGCAATTGTTAGGTGCTGATAAAAGGAGAGACCCGGTTCCTTCGATAATATGCACTCATTTGGAATCCTTACTATTACTTTGTACCACAAGAAAAGTTAGAGAGTACTTAAGAGAGAAGGCTGTATATGCCATTATCAAGGAATTACATAAAGCTACTGATAACGATGATGTGGCTGATCATTGCGATAGAGTGGTGCAGATGCTTATGAGGGATGAGGAAGAAGAAGAAGAAGAACAAGAAGAAGAGCTGGAAGATGAAGAAGATGACAAGATTGTAGAAATACTATAGATTCTTTTGACGATATGTATTTTGCAATAATGAGAAGGAAATGTTCCATTCACTCCCAAATGTATTCCTTCATGCCCACTTTCGTATTCCGCTGTTTCAGTAATTCTTTTATCTCAGATTGACTATTCTCTCACATCAGTTCCTTTTTCTTCTTTTTCTTCTTTTTTTAATAGACGTATACTATATATTAACACATACTTATCTATTCCCGTTCCCAAATGTTCTAGTAGTATCTACTGGGACTTACAACTCGAAGAGTCGTAGGTCCTAAAGTATCTCATGTGTTGCTGAATACAGTCTTCACGTAAACTGCCATCAACATAGGTCTCATAAGTACTGAAACATAGTGACTAATTAAATTTATCTTGTACTATCCTTCCAAACCTTCGACCTTTCTATTATCGTTGTGCTCCCTCTACACATCGTCCTTCAATACCAATTTCTTATCAACTAATCTTAAATTTTGCTTGACAATAGCGATAATTCTCTGTGTATTATCCTTATGAGCACTTACCCTATTCTTTAATCTAACAAGAAGATCTTTGGTTGTAAGTGGATTATCCTTAACAATATCAAGAACTTCCTTAGTGGTTACTAACACCCCTTGAGGACCTGCAGAATTAAGATCAATTGAAGAAGGCCCTGGAGATGGTGATAAACTTTTCTTTTCGTTCTCTTTCTTAACTGATATCTTGAGTTTCGAAGGAGTACTCCCACTGTCAGTCTTATCAATCTTATTGATTGACGCAGATGGCAGTGGTGTTGCTCTTCTTCTGGCAACATATGGATTCCATTCGCCACTTGGGAAGTTCTTAAGAAATGGTGGAGGTGCTCGTATCACTACGAATCCTTCACCCTTAGACTCTGCAAATATTTGCTGAGGTTTGGTCCCATAATTCGAGTCTTCAGGAATTGTACCGTCATTTTCTTTCTTAACTTGAATGGTTGACACAAGTTCGTCCAAATCTTCAGATTCGTCACTATCTTCGTTACTTTCTAAATCTGATTTTGACAAATATGGATTGAGTTTATCATCATCATCCGTATCATAAACTCCTCCCTCAGTCTTATTCAATACTTTCCTTAATTTTTCTCCTTCCTTATCAACTTTTCTAGACTTTTCCACTTCAAAAAGATCATCTAGATCATCTACTTCGGCATCCGATTGTCCATCAAAATGCGCAGCTTTAAGCATTTCTTTCTTGACTTTCTGCTCTGAAAGTTTGTTTTCTTCTTCATCTCCATCCATAATTGGAGCTTCTTCATCATCGGCAAATTCTTCATCAAAATCAAGATCATCATGATCTGAATCTCGATCATTGGAACTTGCACCTCCAATAACAGTCCTGAGACGATTTGAACGATTAAATGAGCCTCTACTACTTCCCCCGGACGCGATCAATCCATTGGCTCCATTGGATCCAGGAACTGAATTCCTAAATCTTTGATCTACTACTCCCCCAGAAGCTCCCCCTCCAGCTGTTCCTTCTGCTGATTGATCTTCCATATGTCTCATTAACCATCTTGGAACTGAAGAATTCTTTTCCATTTTGGCTTCTGCTTCTTCTAAAGTTAACGTTGCATATTTATTACGAGGCGTAAATTTGTAAACCTTTTCCGCAGGAACCATTTTAAACCCATCTTTATCGAAAACGAAAAGAACATGCTGTGTATCTGATGAACCAGCCTCATAGTTCCCAACAAACACATTATTTCCGTCATAATCTTCAAGAACCCAAGGGTAATATTCTTCGTAACGTAATTTTCTTTTGGCATCATCCATAAGATTAATCTGACGAGTCTTACGCTTGAATAAGTTCTTTCGTGGCTTTCGAGCTCCTCCATCTGGTGCTACTTGTGACATATCTGCTCCAGGATTGGCGTTAGGTAATCCAGATGGGTTGGTAGAGCCACCAGCATTTGAACCTGAGCTTCCACTTGAGCCATCTTTCGATCCTTCCTGTGTCTCATTTTCTTTCTGATCTGCTTCAGCCTTTATCTCCCGTTGCCTCTCCTTTTCTCTTTGAGCTTCTTCTTGATCCCTTTTCCGCTGATCAATCTCTGCCCTTGTCAACTGAAACTGAATATTACGAGGATCCTTTCTATGTAATCTGACTGGCTTAGTAAATCCATTCACTATATCTATATCTTGCTTAGATTGGAATTTTAATATGTGATATCTGATATCCTTTACTTCTTCTTCGGTACAGCATTTCAACGGAATGTCTTGCCATCCTTGATCCGCTGAGTATCGATCGCTGGAAATCTTTGAATCATTTAAAGGCTCCAGTTTGATTCCAGAGTCTGCATCAGGCTCACTTTTAATTGCAATCTCGGACTTGATTGGTGTTTGGCTCATGATGGAAGGCAAAGAAGCAATGACAATGTGTCTCTGTGGTATCTTTGAAGTTCAAAATCTCAGAAAAGGGCCAGAGAATCTCAGAGTCGTGTGCGCGAGTATAACAGACTTAGGGAGGAATGTAAGGGACTCTGGGAGCGGATTGGGGGGATGGGATGGGGGGGGTTGAGGGAAAAACTCTCGCTGACTTTTAGTGGAGAATTGATATTGAAGCTTAGTTATGGGAAAGAGTAGTTTTGCATAGTTCCAGAAATTACATATTAAAAAATCATTACATTGGTCTGACAATCTCCAGCATAGAGATAACCTCCTTGAAATTTCAGTTACTTGTACGTACTTGTTTCCCATTGGTGACCAGTAGCGAGAAAGAGAGTTGCTATTAGTGAGACTTTCTTCCATACCTACACGCTAAGTCTGGGGAAAAATCTCTGCGAGCAATCGCCAATTGTCCCCACCAGAGAGTCATAATCAAAGTTGCACTCTGACTCAAACATTGAAAAATAAAATGATTATTAAGAACTTTTAGCACCCAAAAAGAAGTAAAAGACCAACTGTTTAATTTTGGGTTTCAAGAAATGTCAATTGTGGTCCAAGATAAGGAAGATGCCCTACTAGATGAACGTAAGTCGGACCACCCACCTCCACGTTATGTTGGATTTGTAGCAGGAATGTTTTCTGGAGTGATGAAAAATGTAGTTGGACACCCATTTGACACCATAAAAGTTCGTCTACAAACGGCACCAACGGGTTATTTCAAGGGTCCAATTGATTGTGCATTGCAAACTCTTAGAAATGAAGGTCCTAGAGGATTTTATAAAGGTTTCACTCCTCCTTTAGTTGGATGGGTAATGATGGATTCTGTAATGCTCGGATCTCTTCACGTATATCGTCGATTTGTAAAGGAAAATGTTTATCCAGATCACCAAAAATTACCTCTTTTGGGTCATGTCATTGCAGGACTTGGAAGTGGACTTACGGTTTCATTTGTAGCAGCTCCAATAGAACAATTCAAAGCAAGGTTACAAGTACAATATGATGCCAAATCAAAAATCTATTCGGGCCCCATTGATGTTGCAATGAAACTTTACAAAACTTGTGGCATAAGAGGAATTTACTCTGGGTTGTTTTCTACGATGATATTTAGAACCAATTTTGTCTTCTGGTGGGGTTCATACGAATTATTCACTCAATGGTTTGAGCAAAATACCAAAATGTCTAAACCTTCAATAAATTTTTGGTCTGGTGGGTTATCTGCTACCGTGTTTTGGATATTTGCATACCCTGCTGATGTTGTTAAACAAACTATTATGACTGACAACCCTATACCTTCACAAAAGAAGTTCCCTAGATGGATAGATGCTGTCAAGTATATATATAAGGAGAGAGGAGTTCGAGGATTCACAAGAGGTTTTGGTCCTTCAATTTTAAGATCATTCCCTGCTAATGCTGCTGCATTGGCGGCATTTGAGGCAGTAATGAGATTTTTACATTGAGAAGAGACTTTGGAGGTGGAACTACTACTCAGATCCGTTAGATCACCGTAGGCTCGAACAGTTTAACCTTTTATTTATTTTTATTGTTGGACCACAGTAATAGGTTTCTCCATTTATTGCTTTCAAAAAAACGATCCATTAATTATCTACTGCTTCACATTTCCCATGGTATCCCCGTCAAAACCAGTACCTTTCAACTTCTCTTCCAAATATATTCGCCGACATTTACAACATCGTACCACCATATAGAGGTCCTGGTACGTACAATATACAGCTCTCAAAATTACTAGATTACTCATGGATGTAAATCAATGTAAGTCTATCGTCTCTTCTGTCTTCTCCTTGTTAATTTCCCATGGTTTAGTACGTTGTTTTGCTTCAGTTTGGGAACTTTGTTCCGATAACACCGTATCAGGAATGGTTTTGATTCCTGGAATTGGCTTTCCTGAGATGATCAACTGAACTAAGTCTTGGTAATTCGAAGAATATGGCGGTTCTACATCATCTGTTGGGCTCGTTGTCTTCTCATTCTCTATGTTTTGTGCTAAGGAGGACGATTGTGGTTCGTCAGTTCCAATTTCGGTGATCTTCTTCTGTTCATATTGATCACCTTGATGTATCTTCCATTCTTCAAACTCGTCTAAATTTAACAAGTTACCAGATTTGCTGCAATAGAAAAAGCTTTTGGCTTGTTTTACCAATTGAGCTTTGTCTAATGGAGGGATCGAAGTTACCGTTGGATCTTGTTCCTGGAGATTCTCAAGGTAGTTCTGCAACACCTCTTCAAGACCAGATTGAAACTCTTCAAAGGAGTCCCAGTCATAGTTGAGAAACTCTTTGTAAACGTCTTCTTGCGGATTAGACATGGTCCAATTGTTTGTCTGTTGCAGAATGCTTTATTGTACTGAACAGAATAGATTATATATTGGGGTACAACGAGCGACTTGCGAAATCACTTCGCTCTCTCTCTTTCTCTCTCTCTCTCTCTCTCTCTCTCTCTTTCTGGCCATTACTGAGGAAACATGTTCGTCTCCGGTGTTTTCGCGCTAAAATAGCGAGAAAAGTCGCAATGGGGCAGAGATAAGGCTTGCCAGTTCATCAGATCGAGGTCCTCCACCAATTCTCTCAGCCATGTTTGCAAGCGCGAATTCTCGCTTTGCTTGAACAGTAAGATGTACATTGCAATCGGAATCGTACTGAAAAATCACAACTCCTATTACTCTTTAACATACCCTGCAATACGGATCTTTGAAAACATTACTCAGGCTCTTCAAAAAGATTATTTTGACTAAGATTCCATTATCTTTTGCGAATGCCATAAGAAACTCTACTCTCTATAATATACCTTTTACACATTTTTCACCTTTGGATTGTCATCCATCCTCAATTTATTGGCCCTAGGTGATTGAGTTGCCGACAAAAAGGAAGAAGAAACCCATAACCAAAATTAAATTAATAATGTTGATAATACCTCAATTGCAATTCACTTCGGTACATCTATTCTCTTTGGCAATTGGTCTAAGATTGGCGTTTTTCCTTTTCGGTCTCTATCAGGATGCTTACCTTCCTGTTCCATACACAGACATAGATTACCTTGTCTTCTCAGATGCTGCTCGCTATGTTGGAAACGGACAATCTCCTTATAATCGAGAAACTTATAGATACACACCATTACTTGCTTGGATTCTCTGGCCAAATAATTTTTTTTACAGCTTTGGCAAGTTTGTTTTCATGGTATGTGACCTTATTACTGGAGCAATAATAATGAAATTGCTCAATGGAGAGTACTACAAAACGCTGCAACACAGACTGCAAATTCAATTTCAACAATCTAGAATCAACCTATTGGCTTCTTTATGGTTACTAAACCCAATGGTGATTACCATCAGTACTAGAGGCTCTTCCGAGAGTGTTCTTACTGTCCTTATTATGCTTTCTTTATATTATCTTCAACAACAATCTTTAATCCTTTCTAGTTTCTTCTTAGGACTTGCAATTCATTTCAAAATATATCCAATTATATATCTTCCTTCCATAATTCTTTATCTTTCTCAAGGTAAATCTTGGACAACAATTCCCATCCTCAGATGGATTAACATGAAGAACATTATTTACTTTTCTGTCACTCTGGCTACTTTCATGATCTTCAATTTGGTGATGTATTGGATCTATCAAGATGAATTTTTGGAAAACTCGTTTCTATATCATTTAAGACGCTTGGACCATCGTCATAATTTTTCAATTTATAACTTGGCGATGTATTTTCAATCTGGTTCTTCCACTGAATCAACTAATTCATATCTTGAAAAATTGGCATTCGTTCCTCAATTCATACTTTCGTTACTAATCATCCCTTTACTATTTGCTAGAGAGAACTTGATGTCGTGTCTTTTATTTCAAACCTTTAGTTTTGTTGTGTTTAATAAGGTCATGACTTCTCAGTACTTCATCTGGTTTCTTATATTCTTACCACATTACCTTTACAGTTCGGAACTATTGAAGAAAAAGAAGTCGATTGGTTTATTGGCATTGTTTGCGTGGGTTTCAACTCAAGCAATTTGGTTATTCTTTGCTTATAAGTTAGAGTTCCTTGGGCAGAGCACTTTCTGCTACGAGTTATTTACTGCGTCGGGGTTGTTTTTCCTTGCCAATTGTTGGATACTAGGAGTTTTGATGGATAATGTGTGAAGCACGGGTGGTGGTGATACACGATGATAGACGATGATACACGTTGCAAATCATAAACAAATGTCTGCGGGAGATGGAGAGGATAAAGAAGTTAGCTACAAAAGGAGAAGCCTACTACAGAATCTGCTTCATGGGACCAAAGTCGAAGCCATCTAAGGTTCATCAAGTCCTTGGGTGAATTGAAACCTTGTCTGTAATAAAGGTTATCGCTGTTGAGCTCTCGCCTGTAAGATGGAGACGACAGTGCGACAATCGCTAAACATTTAGCGTGTGCGTCGACCACTACCGCTCCGCTAGGGCCATTTCATGGAGACTCCTGCGGAGAGCTGTTCCCTACGGGAAGCCCCTAGCTCGAGCGCAGCGAGCCAGGCTCCACGCAGTGGCTCTCCGCGAGCAGCGGTCAGCGGAGGACTGATCCGTGCGGGAGATGGTTGAGAGGTAGAAGCAATTAGCAGTATCATCGACAGTGATAGGGCTCTGCTTCTCCATACCAAGAACCTTTGGTACCTCTAGTTGAAGTAGCTGGGTTATATGCAGCATGTTTGGTAGGCAAAAGTTCTTAGTCTTTTTTTTTGGGGGGTCGTGTGTGCACGTCCTCATTTGAAGTTCAAAGGCTGCCATCTCACTAGAAAGAGATTGAATACTACATAATACTCCTTCTAATCACTTGCCTGACAAAGGGTTCTAGGTTTAAATCTTCGGCACAATGTCACGAATGGAACTATATTCACCGGAGGGACTCAGGATTGATGGTAGAAGATGGAATGAGTTGCGTCGATTTGAGTGTAGGATAAACACTCATCCTAATTCATCAGATGGATCATCTTACATTGAACAAGGTAATACTAAAGTAATATGCATGATACAAGGACCTATGGAGCCCACATTAAGATCTCAAACTAATCCAAATGGGGCTAATCTTGATATAAACATATCGATTGCCAATTTTTCTACCACCGAGAGAAAGAAGAGATTGAAAAATGAAAAGAGATTAATCGAACTAAAGGCAACTTTAGAAAGAACTTTTGAACAAAGTGTCATTTGTAAGCTTTATCCCAGAACAATCATTCAGATCAATATTCATGTCATGGCACAAGATGGTGGCTTACTTGCAAGTATTACCAATTCTATCACTCTAGCACTTATCGATGCAGGTATTGCCATGTACGAATATGTATCAGCAATTAGTGCAGGACTTCATGATTCGACTCCATTATTGGATTTAAACACTTTAGAAGAAAATGATATGAGTTGTTTGACAGTAGGAGTTATTGGTAAGAGTGAAAAATTGTCACTATTACTACTTGAGGATAAGTTACCACTTGATAAACTAGAGCCTGTGTTGGCTATTGGCATTGCTGGAGGTCATAGAATCAGGGATTTAATGGATGATGAAGTCAGAAGACATGGGAATTTGATGTTATCAAAGAAAACGGTATAAAAATTTGTACAATAGCATATAGACTAGGAATTGAAAGATTTTTTTTCACCAGAAACTGGACAAACTTTGTAGACAAGGAGCAACGAACGAAAGAAAGTTTTGAACAATTTCAATTGAAAAAGAGGTTTTATGCAGAACTAACCAGATCTAAGAAGATCTAAGCAGGTCTATGAAGATTTAATTTTCAATGGGACATACTTTTTTTTATTCTTGTGGTATGTGTTGTATGTGATGAACTCTGCCTTTGCTATGAAATTTGAAAAAGTCGAAAAAAAAAAAAGGAATTGACACGGACAGGAATTGAACCTGCAACCCTTCGATCTGGAGTCGAAAGCTCTACCATTGAGCCACCGCATCACCCTTAGAGAAAAGAGTTTCGCAAAGCACTTAAGTGCCAACTTGCCAGAGAAGAGTAGAAGGAATGAAATAGTCGAGAACTAATGCAAAAAAAATGATGAAAAGACAAAAAAGGGTACGACTTGATTTTAAACCGTGTATAATTTGGCATTGCTAAAGTAGACAAGAAATATCGAAATAGTGTTTCGGTTATGAGTTCCTTTCTTCTCTTCAACTCTTGCAGCGACTCTCCCAAGAAAAGGTTTGCAACATCATCCGTACACCGCGCCAAAACTTGGATTATCTTCAAGAAGGTGATAACCCACTCATGGAACCCGAATACCAATTAGACCTGAGCTTCGTTGAATCTGTAGCTGAGTAATCTTATCATGCAATGTATTTATTATTGGGATTGTATTCCATTTTCTTCACTTGTTGTGCGGTTTCTGACTTATATGGACCACATCTCAACTAAACTAAATATATATTTCCGATCAATTGCTGCACTTTCTCAATTCAAATTGAGGTCTGCTGAAGAGACTCCCAACACTCAACAGCTCCACCAGTCATTTCAAATTACTGTTTTTGTTACTAATTCTTCAACAAGAACAGCTGCAACAACATTGTCAAGTCCTCTCCCTGTTTTTTTTTTGCTGGTCTGGACTGGAAAAATGACTGTCTCGGTTTCTCTTTTGGGTGCAAATTCGTCATTTGTGTTCAGCATCATCGGTTGTTCCCTAACCAATACAAATGTGGAAGTGGAGGTCAACACAGATATACACACTATTCATCGATAGAATTGATTTAATTTCCAATTAATAAAATGAGCTTCAATCAGGCTATCCATAAGGATAATAATCTGGATACTGATAGTGTAGATTCCAAATTGGGAGAATTGTTGGTGGGTACTGAATCGTTGACTTACGATGAACAGTTTTACGATACAAAGGAAGAATTATCAAAGAATACAATTGAACAACTTCCCTCAGCTACAGCTACAACAACAATTACAGCAACTGCCAATAATCAATTTAATGGCTCCAACATGAACTTGAATTCGAATACAAAACAAATCACCAACCCGAATGTTCATTCAAATCCGTTTCCCAATAAATTCATTTCCTCCCCTGGCGCGGTCCCAAACATTCAATCGTTCCAATTCATCCATAATCCAATTGATTTGTCGGGAGCAAGAAAGAAGAAGAATAGACCGCAGTTCCATAGAAATTCCATACCAATTACCAAAGACAGCACGTCAAAGCAATTATATGAATCTCATACCCAGTTGATGGAATCAGTTCAATTCAATAGTTTCATTGAAAGATCCACCTCTGGAAGATACGGAGAAGTAGATACCACGGCCACCATTTTGAATAGTGCTAGCAACAGCAGCAAGGGGAGTACTCCAAGTAGAGGAAGTTCAAAGAGTGAACCAAAGTTGAATATTAATGTAAATAGAAACAATAAAATCAGGGAAGAGATAGGTCTGAGGGAAAGGACAGAAGAGAAGCAAGAAGAATGAAAATTGGGGAGATACAAGGGGAGAGATGGAGAGAGAGAGTGAGGGAGGAACAACTGAGATGGCAACATAGAGTGATGAAGTAGTATGAGAGTGATGGAGTAGTATGAGAGTGAAGGAGAAACAGAAATGGAAACAAAGAGAGGAAGGATCGGGAAATTATGATAGATAGATAGATTGACAGAAAGAAAGTACTAAGTTAGAGATGAACCAGAGCAGAACATGGAGTATCTTCTTCGAAATGTGAGATTGAAATGCTATCCAATATTAGTTCTACATTAGTTCTTTTCTCGCGAGGCGAGCCAAGCTCTACGCAGTGGTTCTCCGCGAGTAGCAGGCAGAGGAGCGTCAGGACTCCCCCCTACGTTGCACCCGCATTAAAGATTCTCCTCCCACAAAAATTGCTCTCTTTGGTTGCGAACTGTGGATACACGACTTCCCTTTGCTCTGGCGCTGATGGGCATCTCTATATCGATCAAGGTTCGATCTCTATTATCTCACAAAGGAAGCCGATCATGACTGCAACTATACTAAGATCAAATTTATCCAGCATTTCTTACAAAGAACAAACCGAAACTCTCCAAAAACAAGTGTCTTCGTATCTATCCATTGATGACTTCCCATTTATAATTGTATCTAAGAATGATTCGATGAAGTTGCAGATTGATGCGATCTCCAGTAGAGCCAATACCAGCAACATCTTATTATTATCGGGAAAAGGAAGTTCTATCAATAAGCTCGTATCGATAATAGAGATATATAAATCAAGTACCAAGTCCAATGGTGCTGTGAAACAGTTCAATAAGCTTACAATGATGGAAGAGGAATGGACCAATTCCTCCAACACGAACGATGCGACGAACCAGGAACCTAAAACGCAGCCTACCGACAGTAGTTATATCGAGACCCGCAAGTACCCTGTGTTGAATGTCCTACTAGCATTTGATGATGTGCAGATAGAGAAATTGACCTCGAATGGATGGAATGAACAATAGTTTGGTATTGGAAGGGAAACCATTCTCTCTCGCAAAAGCGAACCAAGCCCCTCGCCGTGGCTCCCTGCGAGCGGCAGCCAGTAGAGCCTCCAAGTTCCCCTAAATTTAGCGACTATTCCTGGAGAGCAGGCTCATCGCACTGCCGCTCTGCTAGGGCCATTACATGGAGACCCTGCAGGGAGCTGCTCCCTACGGAAGCTATAGGGGTTTGAGCACAATGGGATTTATCCAAGGCAGCATTATGGAATGGCTTCAAGAATATAGTAATTGAGAGAGAGAGAGTGTGTGTGTGTGTGTGCGTGTGTGGGAGTGTGCGTGCTACACGTATTACCTGTACCGTCTCAGCTCAGAAACACCCTCATCATCTTTATGGGGCCACCACGTGATCAGAATCACCCGCTAGCCACTTCAACCAATTATCAGCATTGAATTTCAGAACACAAAATTGAAGAAAATCAAAAAAATCGTAAGACTGTGAATTCATCTTCAACTGTTTAAAACTACTGAGAAGGATTGCTTGTTTTAGACTTCAATTGTTTTGCAATATAAATAAATAAAATGGCATTTGATCCAGCAACTTTCAAATTTGAAACTCCTCAATTCGACCCAAGATTCCCCCATCAGAATCAAAGTAAGCATTGTGCTCAAGCTTACGTTGATTACCATAAATGTGTAAACGTTAAAGGAGAAGACTTTGAACCATGTAAGATCTTTTTCAAGACATTTTCATCGTTATGTCCAGTTGACTGGGTAGAAAAATGGGATGATCAAAGAGCAGCAGGTAAGTTCCCAGTCAAAATGGATTAGGCATTACATACTTTAGGTTGTTTCATTACGTAAATACACGGTATTAGATTTTAAGGTTAGCGAAATGTAGAGAGCTTGATGTAGAGGGAGAGAGGGAGGGAGAGAGAGGGAGACCGCCAACTTAGGCTTTCAGAGAGAGAAATTTTGGGAATGTTTGGATTTAGTGGGAGCATGAGACATGCAGACGAATTAGATAGAGTTATTGGGGGGATGTAGAGTGATGAGTGCCATGGGAAAGAATTCTATATCTTTAGAATTTACCATACTGAGACAGAGATCTAAGGCTAGTTCGCATGGTTCAGAAGACAGCTTAAGTTCACGAGCTGATGAGGATTCTCCCAATCTCAGGAAATCGTTCGTTTTTCCACAATCAGCAAGAAGTTTCGCGAAACTACAGCGTAGACGAGGAAACAAGATTGGCGGCAAAAGGTCGCTAATTATTGGATTGAATCAGTAGGAAGCGCGCTAGAGACATCCAGAGAGACATCCAGAGCTAGCAAGTTAACCTTGGCCAACCACCTAACCATAGCCATCCAGCTAACCATATACATACCAACTAACTCTCTACATCCATCTCACCATATCCTCCACAACTATTCAATTCGATCTCTGTACCTTGCCATTACATCCTACATACAATTTGTCTATGTTTCCAATTGTTCACTACATAAAATCATCCTCCAACCAGTTCTCTCCCTTGTATACTGCATTGCTCATACGAACATTCTCTTCAGTGAAGAGATCTCCATATGGATCAGCATTTCTCTTTTTCTGTTGTTCAAACTGTTTAGCCATTTCTTTCTCTTGTTGATTCAATTCTCTTTCGTTTATCTTTTTGTCACTCGCATACTTGGTGAGTATGTCCCTCTGTTCTTTTATAAACTCGTCAGTATTCTTCTCAGTCTTAGTCTTGGTTATCTTGTTAACAATCAGATTTTCTTTCTTCGCCACATGAATTTTTCTAACTTTTTTGTTGTTCTTAAACGTTACCGTACCAACATCCATAGAGCCATCGGTGTGTAAATTATCTACGGGAGTATATATAACGGTAATGTTGTTTAACTTATTTGCCTTAATTGAATTGGCCTTAGTGAATTGCGCTAACAGATTTAGTAACTGTTCAGATAATTGAAGAGCGTCAAAATTTTGAAGCATTTCTGGCTCATCGAGTTCTAAATAAATATGAGCAGAAGAGTAGTTGTCGACATGGAACCACAAGTATTTCGGGTGTGAATGCTTTATAAGTGGAGCATTTTCGAATTTATCTTTGCCCATATATATTGTTCTGATGGTTGGTTCAGCCAAACCAAAATCGTCATCCGAAGACTCTTCTTTAATGGTATAGTAAAATACCATCTTATCTACAAGTGAATAGTGGAAATGAGAGCTATCAGGCTATTCTCTCTGAGTAGACTATGTGGTTTATTCTTTTTTTTTTGTCTCTGACAAGAGTAGTCGATGGCAGTTCTGAGCTGCGATGTCTCACTTTCGTTGAATTTCTCACTGGCAGTTCACCCGTAGAACCTCTAGATCTCTCGTTGTTTCAGTGCGTAAATGATTACTGGAGCGCCATTTTTAGCGACATTCCTAGTGGGTTTTCGTGGAGAGTTCGATTCGCAGCGAAATTCTATCACCCAGTACTTCCTGATCTACCACCACATAAGCCGAACTAAAATGTTGGTGGGATATCAAAGGTGGGTCAACAATGATAAGAGCAAAGATTTATTAGCTAGACAAATCTGGTAGAATTTCAAATATTGCTCTGGAAAGCGATAATGCTTAGTAAAATTCAAATTCCTATTTTCTTTTCTTCATAACCTTGCAAATTTGTTACAAATAAGTTATTTATAGGTAGGCTGGCTCCGAAAGCCAGGGCTGAAGTTTGGCGCGCTAATTTGCAGAAAAATTTGAAACATCGGCTCCTCCCATTCCCCCTGCGATTCCTTCGTATTTAGCGCTCGATTTCACTATTAAACGATGCAATAGACAGGAGCAGTAGTGGAAATATGCGCTGCGTCATCTGAATATGTCAATTCTACGTCAAGAATACGTGGTCAACACCGTCTCAGTGCGCGCTTAGATCTTAGATCTTAAATCGTAAAAGGGAAGATACTCTATTCTCCAAGCATGGAAATACTTCACCACTTGAGCGCTTCAGATCTGTAGTTCACTACCCAATACAAATAGCATCGATTTTCGCTTCATCTGTTACCACAGCAACAACGTCATGTTGTTCCTGACTCTAACTTGTACCTAATTCCTACTCTCTGCTCTCCCACCTCATAACCCCATTCGCGATTTCCTTCGTGGTGCGTGTTTTTTCTCCCCCTGATTCCTCTTTCTGAAGGCTGAACAAGCAACTGAGAATCTCGTATATATACTACTGGATTAGGCAGTTTTGTTTAAGAAAAATTACTCTTTCCTTCTTCACTCAGGTACTATCTGTTTCCACCAACCCATTCTTATTGGATTTCCCCCCTCCCCCCCCAAAACTTATTATAGATACATTGTTATCGTCCATTCATTTTTCTACTCACCTCTATTCTTTCATTTAAAGGGGGATAAACCATCGAGAATCGGCAAACTGCAACTGCACTTTAATTCTGAAGTGCAAACATTTTTGAACACCAAATTGGAAGTCCAAATTCATTCTCAGATCTAGAGACATATTCATAACTAACCACGTTCTGAAGCCAATGTCCACCATTGTAGCTACTTTGAATGTTCCCAGTGGTAGTGGTGACGATAGTTCAACCATCGATGATACAGTTGTAACATCCCCCACAGATGTAACATCTTCCGCTAGTGAGACATCCTCCACAACTGCAGCTTCCTCCACCTCCTCCATGACAACGACTATAGATTGGGATTCTTTGCTAGAATTTGAAGAAGCCATTTCTTATTCGTCTCAAACAAAGTTGCTTCTTAAAACTCTTGCTTCTAAACAAATTGATCCATTAAACTGCCCCATACCCAAGTCTTCTGAATATTCAGCTATTGAATTTATAAGGGCAGTTGATGATTATTCATTTGCCAATGATCAATTTGCTTCGTGTTCCAAATGTGGACTTCAATTAACTGAGACCGAATCGTATAAGCGTTGTTGTCAAGAGTTTGTTCATAGTAGAGGTCATATATCTTCAGATCTTGAAAGATCTTACTGGATATCATTTATTAACAATCCTTCTGGCACTATTAACACTCTTCCACATTACACTCAGATGCTTATCCTTCAACAAGGAATTCCTTCACAACTTAGGAGCCTTGTATGGAACCGCTTACTTTTGGTTGGAAATAGCATTCCTGAAACTTCAACTTTGATTTATGATAATTTCCAACATTCTTATAATTTGGAAATATCAAAGCAAATCTCGAAAGATTTATATCGAACTTTTCCTTCAATTCAATTCTTTAAGAACGACTTAACAATTAAAAATTTGTCAACAATATTAAATGTTTATGCAAACTATGATGTTGAATTAGGTTATTGCCAAGGTTTAGTATTTTTGGTGGGAGTTTTATATTATAATTTTCAACATCAACATCCAGCCTTAACGTTCCATTCTTTAGTCGTGATTATGCAATCAGAACCTGAACTTCATGATATATTCACCACTTCAACCATGAGCCAAACTTTGAACATATGGTTAAATGAGTTTTTATCAATCTTATTCAAAATTGATAAAGATTTGTTTAACCATTTAACCGAAAATATCGGTATAGAATTCCAAGTGTTTTTATATCAATGGTGGTTATCATTCATTTCTAGTCATATTCCCGATTTGTCAATCATAAATAGAATAATGGATCTCTGCTTAACTCAAGGTTGGAAAGTAGGACTTTTCAAGGTTTCTTTAGGGTTAATATTATCCAGTAAACCAATTTTGATGAGTTTAGGAAAAGGTGACGAAGAAGTGGTATACCAACATCTTTTGAATGAGTCACGTTGGGGATCTACTATTAATGATTTGGACACTTTTTTTAATGTTACTTTGATGTCCTGGAATGATGATTTGTTCATGACAAAGGGTGAAGGTAACGAATACGATGTGAATTATAATAATTTGTCGGTACCTACTAAGACCTTCAGTCATAACAGAACTCCTTCTTATGTCATGAGTAAATTTAAACAGTTTTCCTTTAATTTAGGAAGAGCTCGTTCGAACTCTGATGAATCCACTGACCTGAATTTCAAAGAAGAGTCTCATTCTGCACTATCATCATCGAGTACTTCTTCACTTTTCTCTGGAGGATCTTTGGATATAAAGGTCAATTCTCAATATCATAATCGTAACCACAACAACCATGAAGCAGAATCGATATACTCAGATATCACTTCCAATACCATTGAAACAGGTTCTGCCAATGTACTTAATAGTTATTGGAAATACCCTTCTGAACCTAAAATTAAAGAAGAAGTGGATCCAAAGTTTATAGAGAATGAGAGATTGAGAGACCTTTTAAAGAGGGCTTATCAAATGATAGAATTGGGAGAAAAGGATGATCTGGTAATGAAGGAAATGAAGTTAGTTATAAATAGTTAGCAGAAAACAAATATCTAAAGATTTGAAATGTGAAAGGTGAAGTGTGATGACTTTTTTTTGGGACTGTGGAATGAAACTCCGACTCCATAAAAGGTTGGTTTAAGTAACCAATTGGGTTCGAAATCTGAGACTTGAGTAGCGTCAACCAAGTGATACGGTAAGGAAAGAACGCTAAGGATGGATCTACGATCTCCCAAGTATTACATCGATACATCATTCGTCTATACATAATTCTCCTATCGCATTTATTTATTTGCCATGTCTATTCATCATTGAAGTGTCTTTGTAAGATGATAACTCAATTGTTTGTTACCAATAAGTAATTTTTGCGCCACACTAGCCCTAGGTTAGCTGCAAAAAAAAGTAGCTGGTTGTCTCTGTATATCTCACAATACTTCACCTTTTGCCCAAGAGAAAAAACGTTGAAACTATTCAATGTGGAAATTACAACACTCTACTTTGTCTTCTCTCTATCACTCATCACTTCTGTATATAACCGATTCACTTGTCTCATATCTCCCATAGTACACTCTTACTGTTAGAGTCGGTCCTCAACCTCTGGATCTCTTAAAGCACAATAAAATTGCGAATCCGGGTAACCCCCCTCCGACAATATTTTACAACTCAAAAATGAATTAAGAACAAAACCAAACCAACCGATTCATCTTTAAGAAGATACTACTCCAGACTACTAATTGGATCTGAAATAAAAAGGAAAAAAAACCAAAAAGTTACATTGGTATTTATAGAATCGGTAACCTACAATTTGTTGATTATTTGTACAAATTCAACCGCAAATTACAGCCAAGTTTTGCCACCAATACAACATTAATTAGTCAAAAAGATTCCTCCGTTGACTATTTTGTACCTAGATTCATTTTTTTTTTCTATTTAACTTTGTTGATTTTCATTAATTCAGTGTTCCTTTGTGGAAGGAAACTCATTTTCATATAGACACCGTGTCTTCATCATCAAAGAATAGCCCAAAGGGCCAACAAGGAACTATTATTAAAACACCAACAACTACTGTAACAAGTACTTCCAACCAAAATTTAGCTAACCCTGGTGGATCAATTATATCAAAATCTTTAGCTAGCAACCAGGCAGAACAAAGAAGCTTAGAATTTAGAAAAGTTATTATTGCCCAACTTTCAATATTAACTTCCTCGATTACAATTCAAAATAGTAATTCCAAACTTAAGCAAATTCGTTATATCCTTGCAACAACTCCAAGAGATATTAGAGCTCTTTATTTGTTTAGGTTAGTAAACTTATTTGTATCTGCTAATCAAACTACTACTCAAAGTGACTCCTTTAATCCAATTGAATTAGTTTTATCTGAACAACTCGAGATTTATAGTAAGGATCTTATTGATATTGAAGAGCTTTTCAAGAAAAGTAACGAATTTTGTCATTTGATCTCGACTGACCCTATTTATTTTGTCGAAAAGCTTAATTGTGAGTTAATTTTATCCTATATTATACTTATCAAATTAGAAAAAGATTGTGATTCTATTACAAGGTCAAAGATCGAATCATATATCAAGCAACACTCCAATAATTTAGTCTTAGAATTAAAAACAAGAGAATTCAAATCAAACTTTAACTGGTATTTCTTTCTTGATAATATATTATCTTCTGATCTTATAACTTTTATTGATAAGTTACTTATACTTGATTCTTTGAATTCATTCAATTCAAACATTGAACCAGTTCATAACTTTTATAACCTTATATTAAAGATGAGTTTTAAAGAATTAATTTTACAAATTGGTCCGGAACATTTATTACCCGATAAATTGTTACCAAATTTACTACAAATTAAACAAGCTGAAATAGATCAAAGTTTGGGATTCATATTAGCTGAAGTTTTAATTCCTGGATCCCAATGTTTACTGACAACAAATGGAGGGATTACTGGTTTAACTTTTGTAAATAATTTACCAGAAGCTCTGGCCAAAGGAGCTCAATTACAAGCAAGTTTGAGAAACATTGATAATTCTGAAGTACTGAATTTGCAAATCAATTGGTATCAGGTATTTGCATTTGTTCATGAGTATTTGTTTGACTCTTCAAAGAGAAATATTCAACCTTCAATTGCAAGTATAAGTCAGTTTTTGTCTGCTTTGGATTTTAAACAAGGTTTAATAGACATATTTTTAAATTATGAATGGTGGTTTAATAAGACTTTACTTTATATCTTACATAGCATTGATCCTCTGCAAGGTGGGTACGATATCACGTTACTGAAAAATATAACCCTTTGTTTTGAGGAAGATGATGTTGAGATTCAGACAAAGAGAAACATTTTGAGATACATAAATGTTGGAAAATTGGAATTACAAGTATTGACAGAAATTTCTCAACAGCAGCAACAACAGCAGTTAAGTGAACAAGAAAGAAAATTAAATCTTTATCTCAGCCAAGTATTTGAACATGATTACCGAGTTTTCCCTGAGTATTTAATAATAGCTGCTTTATCAATGATTGAAAGAAGTCCGTTTATTTCGGATTTAATTGATACTTTATTTTCTCTATTGATCGATGTGAACTCTAATTCAATTAATAAAGTGTTAACGAAATTCAAGGAATTAGATAATGAACTACTTATTAACAAGCTAGTTGACTATTATAAGAAGAGATCAAATAATGAGTCACTTAACAAGATCATTAAAATTGTGTCGAATAACGAGTTTGATTTATTTGATTCATTATCGAAAGCGTTTTGGAGTTTAAATTTTAAATTAGGGTTAACATTCACTATAGATGCTACAAATTACATATCCAATGATAATTTGAAATTTGATTACAAAACCATTCTTGATAATAAATTTAATGAAGATAAGCCATTATTTTGCCAATCTTTACTAGAAATATTAGAGATAAGATCGGCACAAGACTACGAACGTTCTCAACAGCAATTGGTTAATGATGATTTACATAAAGTGTTGAAAATCCCAGTAGTATATTATTTATTGGATAAACTAAAAAACAGTGGGGGATTAATCGAGGCTGACAAGCTAAATAATTTACAATTACTGCTATTAACTACCTATCCAAGATTAATTAACTTTGGTTGCGGTCATGATAACGCTATATTATTGAATAGCCAAGACTCAAACTTTTTTCCTTCGAATATTGAACAAGAAATGAAGTCTTATTACTCAAAGATGTATAACAAGGAAATGGAAATAAAAGATATTGTTGATATGTTAACTAGAATGAAGGTTAGTGATGAACCACATGATCAAGATATATTTGCTTGCATGATACATTCGTTACTAGATGAATATAGATTTTTTTCAGAGTATCCATTGACTGCCTTAGCGTCAACTTCCTTATTATTTGGTGCATTGTTGCAGAAGGATTTGATACAAGGAACCACGTTAACTGTTGCGCTTAATTTTATTTGGGAATCTTGTAATCAGCCACAAGATTCACATTTGTTTAAATTTGCGGTTCAGTCCTTATACAATTTTAAATCAAGATTACATGAATATCCAATTTATTGCAAACACTTGTTAGAATGCCAATCATTACTGGCTCATGCAAAAATGTATCAAATTGTTAAAGATGCTGCAAACGGTATTCCATGTCCCGAAGTACCTACTAATAAAAGTAACAGCGGAACTCCCCAATCATCAAGTACTCCTCAACCCTCTGATGAAAATGTGCCACCTTATCAGTCTATCACCGTGTTTGACAGAACAGTTGGCCAAATTTCTCAAGAAAAACCTGTTGATTCTGTTTCTGATAAACTCTTGTTTTATGTGAATAATATGACTAGTGATAATTTGCAATCAAAGATCCCTGATATTCAAAATTTATTGAAAGAAAGCTATTATATTTGGTTTGCTAATTATTTGGTTTCTGATAGAGCTAAGTCGGAACCAAACAATCATGATTTATATTGTGAATTGATTGATAAACTTGATGATCCAATTTTAACAGAATACATCTTGAGTGTTTCATTGAGAGAGGTTGAAAGATTGATCAGATATTTCAAGGATACGTCGACTGAGAGAAATCAATTGAAAAATCTTGGGGCTTGGCTAGGAAAGATAACTTTAGCTAAGGATAAGCCGTTGAAAAGAAATCAAATTGCTTTGAAATTTTTGCTTGTTGAATCTTATGACCGCAAGACTTTAAATTTCATTATT